>JAQQZR010000011.1:20626819-20641863 GCA_030068235.1 Notoglanidium macrostoma
TGACCCGGGGATCGAACCCAGGACCTTCTTGCTGTGAGGCGACAGTGCTAACCACCGCACCACCGTGCCGCCCTGGAATCCGTGTTTTAAATAAAAACTGCATTATGGACCGTAACTGAATTGTCAGATTAAAAAAAGTCCTAGAGCTGTTCTTCCACTCATCCTTTATTAGCAATCTAAACAGTTTTAGAGCAACAGTGGAGAATACTTATGCACAGCTTTATTCATTGAATCATTTTTCTACATTTCAGATAAATGCCAATAAATCCACCCAGGAGTTACTGATCACTAAAGAAGTGACATTGAACTATGTAATATGTAATATGGCTCATTACCTAAAATGATTTGTCACATCTTGTATAAACTGTATAGCTATAAGTCTTGTGATACGTGAGCAAAGTTCAAACTTTGTCCTAAATGCTTAGTTATGTCCTGTCACTAGATATGTGCGTCTCAGAATTAGCTGCATGACTAGGTCTAACAGTGTGAGTATTGAGTCAGAAACTATGCACACGTGGTTGAAAATGAGTGAGAAAGAGAGAGAGGGAGAAGTGCAGGGAGGACCAAATCATAGAAAGTACTGAACATACACGGGATTCTCTAGGCGCTATAGAGACGGGTCCAAAACAAGCAACATGTGTAGGATTTACCCTGTGTGGTTTGGCAAACTCAACTACGAAACTACAAACGCGGTCGACCCAGAAATCTTGAATAACACTCAAGGGTTGACTCACACTAGAGCGTTTGTGTTTGTGTAATGCTGCTACTTGTTGTCAAGACGGTTGCTATGCTGCTGACTAACTCGAGTGCCTGACACGCTAAATGAAACGTCACATCTGCTAGCCACAAATGAGATCTTCCTGAGCCTGAACTTGACTCTGGTTGTGTGTGTGACAACAAAGGCTAGTTTTCAAAACACAGCTTAGCTCCATTAGGAAAGTGCATTGGCAGAACATTAGGTGGTGTCTGTGTTTGGAAAAACAGCCTTTTTTATTTCATGTGTAAATTTGAACATATGAGGTCAAACACCTGAGATGGACAAATTTTACTGTTTGGTTAAATGTTTGAGGATAATTTGTGTCATCACTGAATCTGTCATTGTCCTACATAGCTTCATGTGCCACACTGACGGATTTACCACCTATTTGGTCAAATTTTAACCACACTGGAATGGAAATGATCTTCTCATGGTAGATATAATTTGGTTAAATTGCAGTTAAGCCATGTTTGATTTATTCTATTCTGGCAACCTTGTTAATAGAACTCAGTCTCTTTCTTATATTATTTGCTGACCCAGTCTTCCTTCCACCCATTCACTCAGGTATTTATCCATTTATCCCTCTGTTCATCCATTGATTTATCAATCTGTCCAACTATACATAAACTATTTGATTCATCTATTGATCCAGCCATCCATTTATACATTTACCCATGTATTTTTCCATTATTCCCATTCATTTATTCATCCATCACCCATCCAGCCAAGATTCAACGTATGTATTCTTTTATCCACCCAACCAAACATGTACTACTTTTCCATCCATCTGTCCATTCATCAAGTACTCAGTAATTTATCCATTCATCCATCCATCCATCTATACATTTACCTAGGCATTCTCCAATTGTTTCAATCCATCCATCCATCCATCTGCTTAGGTATTCATTTGTCCACCAAACACATCTGTCCATCCAGCTACTCATTCATTTATCCATCCACCCATCTATACATACATACTGCATTCAACCATCCCCTTATTTATCCATCTTTCCTTCTGTCTATCCATCTGTTAAGCCATTATTTGCATTATCCTCTCATTTATTCACCCATTCACCAATCAATCCAGTCTTAGGTCAAACCATCCATTCATTTGGTCATCTATCCTGTCATCTAATCACTGACTCATTTATACATCTATTCACCTATCGATCAATGTTTATCATTTATCCTTCTGTCCACATATCTGTCAATCTTTCACCCTTTCAACCACATGTCTGTTCATGCACTCATTTAATAATCTACTAACTGTCCATCCTACCAACCAACCAGCCCCTTGTTTATCCTGTATTGTTTGTTCATTCTCCAGGTTTTATTCCACTGCTGGTCTCTGGTGTATAGTGATGACACAGGAACGGAAAGAGTTTTCAGGTCACTTTTTGCACCAACACACTTTTTTTCTTTGTGTTTGATGGCATCTATGATCAAAAAAAGCAGTGGTGTGGTTTTGTGGTCCTAAGAAACAAAAACCTGTTTCCGTTAATGCCAGCAGATTAGACTGACAGCTTAAAATGGATTTCATTTTTTAACAATTTGAAGCTGGATTTCCAAAAGCAGGGATTTGCTTGCACTCGTAGATGATATCTGACATGGAGTTTGAGTTAAATGTTGACAGACGTTAAGACAACCTTACAACTAGATAAAAATGTATTACATTTATATTGGCTGTTTGGCAGCGTTAGGTTGTTACAGTGGTGTAGTAGTGATGCACTGACAAAACTATTCTAGGATTAGTTATGACATTGAGATCAATTGAGTGAAAAGAGATTATTTCAATAAAAGGTGCAAAAAGGGAATATTTAAAAGTAACTCTAGAAACTAATTGTTTTCTAATGTGTATACATACACATATGTATGTAAAACAGGCTTCTGGTATATACAGTATAGTATGTTTTCCAGTGGTGTATTGTATATGTTTACATGAATCCAACTATTGAAATGACTCATATTTGTCTAGCGTCATATTTATTTTTGCGACCAATATAGCTTTTTGTTCCTGAACTTTACACCTAGAAAACCCAAGCCATCAAAGCTATCAAAGTTTTACTGTGATACAAAATGTGAAATATTTTGTCATGTTAAACACAGGAACAGCCTTATCATTCAATATATTATAATATCTAAAGCATAATGTTATGCCATTTGTATATTGATATATCTTTAGATGACAAACATCTATATAAAAAGATAAATTAGTGCAGTCAGTCCCTGGTCATTCCTAGAGCTTGGGTTAATAATCTTAAGAATTCCTTAAAATGATAATATTTTGATACTGTTGTAAGCAAGATCACAATAAAACAACAACAACAACAAAAAAAGAAGCTTATTCTAAGGGAATCTGCTTGAATGCTGATTTGTGTGACATGGAGAACAGCACATATGATGACCTAGCCTAATTGCCTTTTTAAAATTGTCATATTTTCGTACTTGTTTACAAAGACAATATGCAATGTTCAGTACAACCATACAGCTTCATCTGGCATGTGTTGTCCCTGGCCTTGTATTATATGATATAATATTCTATTTCTAGGCAACAGATTAGCAATGTAGTGTTGTATATGGCTTGTCAATCATTAACATGCTGCTGAGGCACGCGCACCTCCAGTCCAATGACGTCACATCCAAGATGGCGGCGTCTGTTTAGCGCTTTACGCTTCTTTCAAAACATCATTTCGCAGACGGATTCGGAAACAATCTAGTTTGATATTTCTGTGCTTTTTCGATCCCCAGGATAGTCCTGAACTTATAAACAACCAATAAGTGAGAGAGTGTAAGGGAGAAGTGTTTTTTTTTTTGCGAACGTTTTATAGAAGACGGCTTAACAGCAACCTCGCACGAGACGCTAGCAAACCAGAGAGGTGTTGACGTTTTTTTTTTTTGTTTTTTTTTTTAAAGGAAAAGTGGGCGGGGCTTGTCGTCGGGCTCTCCTCTAAAGCTTCCTCCTTTGAGCTGGGTGGTAAATGAGCTGCACTGAAGCGAGAGCTCAATTTCAACACTCACAAAGCTAGCCAGGTAGCTAGCTACACTCTCATGAAATCAACACGTTTGGTCTCCAGGTGGATTTTAGATGCGAAGCCGACACACCGGCGCACACACGGCTCACACTCGCACGCGCGCGGCCCCCGAACCCCTCTCGGCTCTTCTCGGCTGATCTCTCCGCGGTCCGAATGAGCTCCAGTCCGCTTTCCAACGGCAAGCAGATGTCGGACAACCAGAGCTGGAACTCCTCGGGCTCTGAGGAGGATCTGGACACGGATCCCGGACCTCACGGCGGCGGGGTGGTGGAATTCAGCGGCGTGCTCAGCAAGGTAGGAGGGGGCGGAGGTTCGGAAAAATCTGGAAATAAAATAATAATCGTGTTTACAACCAGGCTGGAGCTTCGTCTCAAATCTTATACTAGTGTACTAAATAGTACCTCAGAAAATCCTCCACTTACTGCTTCACTGTTTCACAGTTTTAGTACGGGTCGAACTGATGTACACCTGGAATTGTTTACAAGCCTGTTTAACCAGCTGTCATTAGAGCTCGCGTACTATTTAGGCGCACTACTTAGTAACTTAGTGTGCGTTTGGGACGCTGCCTAAACACAATCATTCAAAGCACAGCGTCGGAAATTTGCCAATCTGGCTATCTGAAGATGAAATTTAACTTGTAATAGCCTTGTGAATAACACGTACTCGTCTGTTTAGAGTGTTATTAGCTCAGTGTCGACTCTTCATAAAGCATTAGCCAAATGCTATCGAGTTTCGACTATCTATCCGCCTCAGAGAAGGATCTGAAGGAGGGGATAAAACACAATTAAGTATAAGTCGTGATATCGGGATTACTAGAGGTCATCGTGATGTGGCTAAGCTACAGGCTAACCTGTAACTGAAACGTCATTAATGTCATTAACGATTTTAACGGCGCGCTATAATGACGTCATGTTCTGTTTATTTCTATGTTCTATATGAAATTTATATTTATAAAAGCACCGTGTTTTGATATTACTTTCAACAAAGTAACATTTTTAAATTTTTGTACTTTTAAGTATATATATATATATATATATATATATATATATATATATATTTATATAATGGGTGTGTGTGTGTGTATATATTATAGTATTTTAATGTAAATGAAAGCAGCTATAAACAGTTATTCTCTCACCAGCCTGTTTTTTTTTTTTCTTTCTCTTGACGTTATATTGATAATAAAAAAAATAATAATAATTATAATCATGGAAGACTTTTCTGTGGCAGAAAATGTAAAGTTACAGCTTTTACAAAGCCCTAACACGGGAGACTCATTCCATTCATTTTAAATAAACGTCTCCTTACAGGAAAGCGGATCTACTTTCAGGGCCGCTGTTATAGAAAACACCTTCTGACCAATCAGAATCGAGCGTTTAACAGCGCTTTGGTATAGCGATGCGCTTATTTAAATAGATCAGACCGATTTAGGACATTTTACTATCTAAATTCTTGCATATTGTTTTCACAGATCAATAATTTAGTATAGAGGAAGATGTGAAACATTTACATCCACATATATTCAGTGATTTATTGTGCAGTGTTAACAGCAATCATATTAAAGGCAGTCCGAACATTATGGTTGTGACACGTCTACATTCTCTCTTAAACATGACACGACCAAGAGAATATTGTGTATATTATAATAATGTATAATATGTATATTCATATACACATGGTACAGATGTATGGAAGCTTATTGGGCTTTTGAGACGCTTGAAACGAATACGAAAGGTTTAGAAAGAGCATGTTTATTGTTATAAAAACGACTGAAATGAGAATGAATAGTAAACTTAAAAAAGGAATAAATTTAATAACAGACCTTTTAATGGGAAGTTTGAACTTTCTGTGGATTTGATCGAACAGATTTATTGATGAACCACGTTCCATACAAAGTGCAGTGATGCTAAAAAAAAAAATAAATAAATAAATTTAAAAAGAGGAGAAAAAACATATTTTTAGAACTCCTAAAAATGGTAAACGCTCAGCTATGCAGTGAGAGACGGATAAAATCCCAGAGTGTGCAGCTGTGGCCTTTGACCTCTTGGCTGGTCCGATGTGAATGCTTGTGCAATTTTACAGCTGATTGATATCGCTGTACATTATCTGGTTGTAAAAAAAAAAAAAAAAAAAAGTGTCCTTGAAGATGTTGGATTGAGTCTGGCGCTAACGCTGTTCCCTGTGCTCTCTGCCTGCATCCACAGTGGACGAACTACATCCACGGCTGGCAGGATCGCTGGGTCGTGCTGAAGAACAACACTCTGAGCTACTACAAGTCTCAGGATGAGAGGGAGTACGGCTGCAGGGGCTCGCTGTGCCTCAGCAAGGCCGTCATCACGGTAAGAGCCCGGCCGCTGCGGCGTGTCCCCGGAGTGTGATGTAACGTTAGCGCTGTTTCGGTTGTGGCTTTCTCGGAATTGAAACATTGCACTACACTCTAGACTGTTTCTATGGCAACCACTTTTTTTTTTTTTTTTAAAACATCAGCAAGACCATTACAATGTTAAAGATGTCACATTATCAGCGAAGGTCCAGCTAAGCAGCTGACATGACTGAATGTTGACACCGGTTCCCTTTTAAGGATTAGTTTCTCATGATTAGTTCATGGCTACCGCTTGCTAGAGGTGACATGACTAAAACGTATACGTAGTTCGTACCTGTGCTAGGAACGCAATAACGTACCACTGATATGACGCGTCATGGAAATTTTATCGTTCTACGTTTTATACTTTAAGACGACGTGAGTCGGTGGTTACGTGTAGAGCCACGGACTCTGAAGCAGGGAATAAATACACACATCTCTAGCCAGTCGTCTTTAAACCTCCTGTTAAGGTTTTTTTTTTTTTTTTTTTAAAAGCAAGGTGTGTTGTTACTTCGCTAATCAGACCAGAAAGAATAACAACAAAGCACTGTGAAAGTCTGAAACCTTTCTGGATTGGTCTCTGATTTGAGTTTCTGTCTTAAATTCTTGAATTTTTATTATTATTAGGCGCCACAACAGAGAATCTGCTACAGAAACTTAAAAGCTTGAACAACAGCCTTCCCCCCCCCCATTATTTTTTTCTTCTCTGTTACTGAATTTTTTTCTTTCCAAATCCATGCTGCGGTCTGTTGAAATGCTTTGCAGGGACGCCGTCCTGAGCGTTGCACTGCAGCAGGATCCTGGTAGCAGTTACAGTTTGCCGCTGTGTCCTGTATAAGGATCCTTTACTCGGGTTGTGTTTAATGTGTTACTCATTTGATCGTTCAATACACAGAACAATAATAAAGTTGCCTTTTCTCATGGTCCTGGATTACAAAGCCACCTGACGTGCAACTTCGGTCGATCCAGTCATTTACATTTATGCCCTTATCCAGAGCGACTTGCATATATCTCATTTATACAATTGAGCAGTTGAGGGTTAAGGGCCTTGCTCAAGGGCCCATCAGTGATAGCTTGTGCTGGGATTTGAACTCACGACCTTCCGATCACTAGTCCAACATCTTAACCATCGAGCTACCACTGCCCAGTCCTCCGTAAACGCCGATTTAGCGACTGAGACAGTAGAGCGGCGATGCAGGGACAGAGATGCTGCAATCCCCTACGGGCGACCTGCCAGACAAAGACAGTGTGTGGCCTATTTCCTCTCATTGGCGCGCACACACACACACACACACACACACACACACACACCTGGCAAGCAAGGAGGCTCTGTGACCTGCAGCATTGTCATTATCACCTGTACTTGGCGCTCGACTTCTTATCACCGCTGACAAATATTGATCGAGCCGCGAGGCCGCCGCATCTGATCACGTGGAAATAAAGTTGAAACGAGCCTCACGTGGAAGATTGGCGAGTCAGGTGAAATTGGCCACACGTTGTGAACAACGTTCCAATTCCTAAAACGAGACTGCAAGGCAGAGGGGGGCGAAAAGGGGGAAAAAGAGAAAGGAGCAAAGGTTTAGTCGTCATAGAAACAGCTTGAGCGAAAGCTAAAGGCCTGCAGCATTTCGCGCCGCCTTTTTAATGATTAAATCATCTAAACCGCTGCGGCGGGTCTTCAGCGAAGCGTGGTCTAAACTCACGTACACACTCGTTTGTACCGTTTTGAAACGAGACCCGACGGGATGCAAGAAAGACGCATTCGATTTGAGTTTTGTGTTGAGAAATTTGTCTGGTATTTCAGATGAGAGAGGCACCGGGGGAAACCTTACTAATGCGAGAGGGTTGGAAGGGGGCGGGGCTTGGTTGATATCAGAAAGCGTATAACGTCTACGCGAGTGTCGATCGTTGCACATTTTTCAAGAAGAGACTGACTCGTGTCATACGTTGACGTGGAAACATGGCACTCGTTTGATGTCTTCCCTTAAATCACCTGTTCAAGCCGAATCAGATTAGCGTCCCTGGTTCGGCTCACACGCCCGCTGACACGATGAGACATATTTGGAAGCTCTCTTAGTCTGTTTACAAAAAAATAAAAAATAAATCATTGAGTCATAGTGTGTGGCCGCTGCTACTTGTGTCGTCTTTTCTCCCTGTTTATTCCCTGTCCCAGTTTCAGAGGTCGTGTTTTGCATTTCGGAGTTTGAGAATGAAAATGGAGTTTACAGGCGGGCCAGTTTGACGAGGAGCAGTGAGAGAGGTACACGTCTTCAGGGCCTTACAGCTGTTAGGCAACGTTATAGGAGGCATTCCCGACTGAAACCGGCTCTCTCTTGGCATGCGGAGGTACAGCGAGGCGCGATTCGCCCGTACATGCCCGGCCATATGTCTGTACATGCACGTGTCTGTTTTTAGCCCTATTCAGGCTGTACTAGTTTCTCAGCATGACCTCTACAATGGAAGAAATATGCACGTCTCCTCCGCAATGAATTCACACGCATCATATCATATATGTACTATACGTACATAAAGTGTAGCTTTGAACGCTATAACTCGCACTGTGTCGCGCTGTTGCAGAAAAACAATCTGCGCCAACCACCGCCAATTAACAATAAATCTATTTCCATGTCATAAATCTCTGTCTCTAAGGCTAGCTTTCATGCCTAGGGCAATTTATTTAATGGGCGTGGCTTTGGAGGAAGGTAAGCGTTAGCATTTTGAGATTTAATCAGGCTAGCGTCTCCAAAATGACAGCCCGTGTCGAGTTATCTAGCAGGCTAGCGTTGTTGACTAGGCTAAAGCAGTGCTAGTTAACCCAAATGTCAAGGGCTAATATTTATCTGATTGACAACTGATCAATGCGTCCATCAAGGAGCATTTATTTAATGGACGGAAATCTCAAACTCTCAGCTTCCTGTGGAACTGTGGCTTTGTAATTGTGGTTTTTTTGTTTTTTTTTAAATGCAAGTATGTCTTTTATTATCTCTAAGCTAAGCAGGCATCATGCACGTCGATGCCGCATTGTAGACGAGGCTGTACATAAAGCCCCAGACTGTCTGCCTCTCTCTAACGAGCTCTAGAAGGCCAGTGGCGGAGAAGCCGAGTCTGATCATCATGATTACAAAGCTGCGCCGGAGGAATCGAACAGGACCTGATTGCATTTTGCGTCGGTAATGTCCGTCTCCAGCGGACTGGGAGACGAGGCCTGCTGGGAACGCGCTATTTACAGCTGCGAATGCTCGAAGGATAAACGTGTAGACGTGTCCTGATCATCTCCAGCAGTAATGTCACTGTGAAATGTCTGATCATGTTACATTGGGGTCTTTATATTATTATCCATGAGGTGGAGAAATGACTCGACATTTATTAGCTTGTGCTCCGGGCAACGCGAACTGTCTAGCGTCAGATGTTTTGGCTGCATGGAAACCTAACGGACGAGGATAACCTGCGCAGAGGACGAGTGCGTAGACTTATCCTCGATCCGTCCTTATTTTATTTGTCTAACTAGCTTTTTTTGACTTTTGCTCTGGACTTCTGTCGCACGTTCCCGTTCTAAAAGTTTGTTCCGGCTCTGGTTTGTTCGCGATAACCTTCTCAAACACTTAGGAGTGCTTTCACGTCCTTGCAAGATCGAACAAGATAAATCCGTCAGACATCAGACTTGATGTTTAATTTAGTCGGTTAGGCAAAAGTCTCAAAGGTCGGTGAAGCCAAAGTACGTTGATGCAGAACATTCGTATATTCATTATGACCAGAAGTGACCTTAAACGCTAGTCGCCAGGAGGCTTGGTGATGGTGAGGTATTCTCTTGCAGTTTTATGCAAATTAGGTATGACACGGTAAAAATACGAATCCAAATGATGGGGCCCGAATGATTCCACAGAACGGTTGTACGCCGCATGAGGTCCTGGTTTTTTTTTTTCGGTTTCCCACTCGCAACACTTCAGTTCCTTCTTGCTGTTTCATGAGTAAACCATGGTCTATCTCAGCCGATGAAGAAGAATAAAGCTTTGAAGTAATGGAGATTGCTGGCGCGTTACGTAGCGAGTAAAACAAAAAAAGAACGCTTGGCAGTGCACACGTACAAGCGGAAAACGTAGCCATGTCCACACGCCTACAAGTCACTAGCTAGCGCGAAGAGTCTCCGACCCCTTCTTGCTCCATTTCCATCGTCTAGAAAGAAAGGACACTTGAATAAAACAATGGTGCATTCAAAGTCAGGTTATGGACTGGGGTGGAGGCCCGTGTGTCAGGTTCAGCTCACGCTGTGAAAAACAAAAGCTTTCATAATTGCACGCTTGCTAAACTTTCATCTCAACAATGTCGCAAGCGTATGCCAAGAATCAGGCCCACGTGAACAGGATTTACTCTCGCCTTTCAGGAAATAAGCTCTTGAGGTGCACCCTTCGCAATATAATTTGCGCAACATCGGTACAGGATGACAGAAATCCTTTTGCCTGTCATTTCTTTTCTTCCTTTTTTTTAACGCACCCTTCTTGTGCGTCAGATGCGTCTGGATGTCCCCGTGTCGCAGAGGCAGACGCACACGGGAGCACCGCGGTAGGTAGCGCTTGCTCTGGGATAGGGCAGTCCCGACACAAACAGTCCAGCGCTCTGTAAAGCTGCGCTTATCACATGTTTAGACAGGAGGGTTTTTTTTTTTTTTTTTTTTTTTGTGAGGAAAGAATGAGGGGAAAGGTCGAGGGGAGGAAACAAATCTGTGACAGGAGGGGAAAAAGATGGAAGGTTACAAAGAGGTTAGATGAAGCGATAGTGGAGGAGGAAAAACAGGAAAAGATGAAAGGAGATTCTTAATCTTTAAACGTAGCATATCGAGTTACAACGCACACACTGTTCTCCGAGTAGATGGGAAGTGGAATGAGTCACAACACAACAGCCCCCCATGACTCCCTGCCGTGAAGGTGTGTGTGTGTTTGCATTTCTGTGCTCCGTGGGCGTGTCCGTGTGCGGAGGTAATGCTCCAGTGCTCAAACACTGCAGAGCCTCAGTTCAGCCTCGGTAGCTGGAACCCATTCCGAGCTCGTTCATGCTGATCTGCCGTTTTACTTCCTTGTCAGCTCAGTGCTGTTAAAGAAGCAGGGGCGTCATTATTGAAAAATTGCTTGAAATCATCAAACGACACGTTAGCTTCTTACTTTGAATCCGGGGACATATCTCTTCTTAGGTTGGTTACGTAAAATAAGGAACTGGCAATATGAAGAACGATTGTGGTACACTTTCCTGTAGGCATGTAGTGATCTATCGCGCATCGATAAATTGCGATACTAAGAAATTCAGACTGAACCGCTAGTAATCTCTTATGATTTGTCCTAGCTGTAATTGCCTTATTTAGACAGCAGAGGGCATAACAACATACAATAGCGGTAATACACGTGACATCACCATAGTCGGAAGCAACACGGCTGTAATGCCCGAAACACACAGACGACAGATCTAAAACGGGAAAGAGCTTTTGTGCTCATTTGCAAACCGATTCAGCGTGAGTACTTCTCACAGACTGCCGAAAAGAGAAGCAAATGGAGGGAGTTGTTTTATGTGTAAACCTTTTTCATTTTTAATGAAAGGAATTTTTAGTTAATAGGCTATTATTTTACTCCAACCTTTTAAAAATTTTCTTAAATAATTAGTGTTATTAAGAAAATGAAACAAAAGTATATATCTATTTTATTTTAGTTGACAAAGGAGCAGGAAGATAAGTGCATTTTTTTATTTTATTTGGTGATAAAATCTTTCTTTTATTTAATTTTTGTTTCAGAAATATTGGGGAAAATCGAATCGTGCATCAAATCGAATCGTTGCATGCCTACATTTGAGATACAGTGCAGATATTGTGATTTCTTTTTACTGCCAATAGCTGCAAAATTGGACACATTTTACCAACAATATTTTTCCTTTGATCCATTGTTAAGAAGTAATAAAATAAAATTATCCTCACAGGACTAATTTTCAACTTTAACACTTGTATTATAGAATATCCTAGAACTATCTTCACGCTGCACGATGATATGATCAGATCAGCCATATCCGTATTCTTATTAAGGATCCAGTCAATGATTTCAGCAAAATTGAAATGAAGATCTTTATGAAAACTGCCATTAAAGCCACACCCCCAAAACACAGTAACGGGTCTTCTTTTCACGATTGGCTGGATGGAGGTTTGTCCCCCGGCTAGATATCGTATATAACAACAGTAAGGAGAACTTTGCTGAAAATGTATATCAAAACATGTCCTGACTTAAAATCACTTACTGCACCTTTAATGTTGTTTTGGTCCTGTTGCCAGAATTCAGACTATATTAAACGCCTGATAAACTGATTTGAGGTGTTTTTTGATATACAGAGTATAAAAAGGTGTGTGTGAGAAACCATGCAGTATTTATATTGTTTGCTCTATACTGATGCCTGACAACGATAACGAGAACCCGTCACATCTCTCGTCTGTATGGAACACTGCACAGTTCTGTAACCTGAGATCATATTCACAGATTAGCAAATGATGTGTGTTTGAAATGGGAAGTAACAGATGAGGTGAACCAGTCATTATTTAGAGTGGATAACTGTCCCTTGTGTTATATCGCACATTCTAGACACACTGACATGTTTACATCCCAGTGAGACCCCTCCCTCCTTTCAGCATCTACAGTACATCAACGAAAAACATATGCGGGCCAGAGAACTTGCCAGTGTGGGCCTCTAGAGCTCCTTTATTACAGGATCAACAGACGGCTGGCCGTGGGAGAAAAAAAGCCGCTGTGGATGATGAAACGACGAGGCCGTGCATTCAAATGTTTTGGGTTTTTGCTTATTTGGGTAACATGGACTATCAAACGTTCTCAGAAGCGGTATAAAGATTCCTGGGTGAAGAAGGCGTGGCCTCTGTGTGTGTGTCAGTGAAGGAGTGTTGTGTTGTTGTACGACACTACAAGTGGAGTAGGCGTGGCCTTTGTGATACTGTTTCAGTGAAGGTGTGGCCTCTGCTCGCATTTCCTGTGAAGGAGGCGTGGCTTCTGTGCCTCAGTCTCCTTTTGTCCATTTGTCCCCTTTGGCATATCTTATATGTATATTATTAATTCCTGATTTCCCATTGCAGTCTCGTTTAAATAAAATGCTGCACTGCTGTTTCAGGATCAGTTCTGGTGATGGTTAACGTCCATTTCCAAATCGATGCCGCTCCACCGCAGCTGCTTCAATCTGTTCAGCCCATTTATTTAGCACTGAGATAAAGATCTGCAGTAAGGGTGTGAGAGTTTACAGCTGGCTCTCTGCAAGAGATGCGATCTTCTTTCATAAAGCAATAATTCAATATTTAAGAATACGACTGACTCGGGTATGACACAATATGATTTCGACTCTTGAGGCAACTGTTCGATACGTGACGATCCATGGTACGTTCATTTATTGAATCAGTACCGTCAGTGCACCTCTGAAACTTTCTTTATGTACCTGTAATTAGAGAGAGGTTGCATACGTTAACAGATCAGACAGACATGCTGCCATTCGCCGACCCCCAAAGTGAAAGCAGTGAAAATGAAGTTTCAAATTTTCTCCACCTTTTGAGGAAGATTTAAAAAAAAAAAAAAAAAAAAGCACAGTTGGGTTAAACGCAGGGCCGATTAAGCACCTTCCCATGTGGAAGCCAGGAACAAACACACACACTGTCCGTATTGACTCGCTGAATATTTGATAAAGGCATGGCTGTTTGTAGACTGGGCTGCTGAACTCGGAGTTTGAGGGTCAAGAACATTTTAAAAGGTGGGTGTGTGTGTTTGTGTGTGTGCAGGTTTTTTTTTGAGCACACTGGAGCCTGCCAAAGCCTCAGCGATGATAAAAAAAAAAAAACAGGCCAATCTCAGGGTGTGTGTGTGTGATGCCTGCATGGTCACATGTTAAAACCTGGGCCTGCTCCAGAGCTGAGCTTGCTGTCGCTATCCGTTTAATGGTTTTGGCTCCACTCCAGGACAGACATACTGACTGTTAGCTCACATCTGTACACCAGTACACGCACACACACATCCTGACACACACTGTTGTACACTGCTCTGCCTCTCAGTGACCTTTAGCCTATTTACCCTTTGCACTAATTCATGCGACCTCCTCGCTAAACGCACCTGATTCGGCTTACCAGCTGATTACGGAGCTCTTTATCATGGACTGCACTGCATGAGTCAGAGCGTGCTCCTGCGCTCCTGCCACGAGTCCAGTGCTGTTCGGATCTTTGGACTACGGGATACACCTGATTACATTCTGCGCTCTTCGGGAAATCATTAAATCTGTTTATTTTTCCTTCTGTGCGTACGGGCACAACACGGAGACGTGATTTCCGCGGCAACGACGGACAGCAAGACGACAGCAGTTTCTCAATCCTGTGCAAGTTTATTATGACGCTCTAATGCGACAGATCCAAATGACTGGCTCGGAAGATCCCTAGCCAGTCACGCGGTCCGACTTTTCTTCAGTTCCCCACTCGCGGCTTCGGTTCCTACCTGTACACGTCGCCAACGCAGCTAGCTTGCTTTGCCAACCTGACAGCGAGTGTAGTAACGATGCCAAGCACATAACTCAAACAATTCATTACATTTAGCTAGCTTTAAAAGATACACGCAGCTAGTAACATTTCTCATTGGAATGAGAAAATAAAAAAAAAAAGACGCTGGACAGGCCACGCCCACAACCTCTAAAGTTGCTTGTTATTGTGAATAAAGGTTGTAATAATTTTTTTTATTTTCAAATTTTCATCGATGTTTGTCCCATTAATGTTGCCATAATTGAGCACGGTTTCGTTTCCTGAGGTCTTTAAGTGTGTGTGTGTGTGTGTGTGTGTGTGTGTGTGTGTGTGTGTGTGTGTGTGTGTGTGTGTGTGAGAGAGAGAGAG
>JAQQZR010000011.1:20641963-20655435 GCA_030068235.1 Notoglanidium macrostoma
GTGTGTGTGTGTGTGTGTGTGTGTGTGTGTGTGTGTGTGTGTGTGTGTGTGTGTGTGTGTGTGTGTGTGAAGAATGAGCAGGTCCATTGTCGTGCTGTGTGGTACGCGGAGTTTCTACACTTGCTGTCTCACTGTACAGCCTGATGCACTGGCAGCTCTAGGCAGTGCCTTCCACTTCCACTGGGGTCTCTGAGTTCATACTAACCGTGTGTGTGTGTGTGTGTGTGTGTGTGTGTGTGTGTGTGTGTGTGTGCGTGTATTTCTCTGTGTGTCCAGTTGTGGAGGATGATGAAGACGACTTCCCTACCTCTCGCACTGATGATGAATTCCTACATAACCACAACGGCAGCAAAGAGAAGCGTAAGTTATAGTAATGATTGATGGATCAATTAATTAGTGAATTATTATGTTAATAATTCTGCAGCCTGTTTGATTTATTTTTTCATTTTCATTTTTGGACTAAAATTTGGAGCTCGTGAGTTTTCTTGTCGCAAAAGTAGCGATAAAAGAGCATCGTTGATCTGTTCTTAAAATTCTTTAATGTAAACAATCGATCGGTTCATGTGTTTGTGTTTCGCTTTAAAGGTGCGGTTTGTTATATTTTTAAAGTATTTATAGATCTATAATCATAGTCTGATTTCAGAGATGTCTTTAAAAACCCTGTGATTTATTGTGTGTTGTTGACATGCAGTGGATCTGGCTTCATTTTAGTCTTGAATTTTTTCTGGCCCGGAAATTAGCTCCGCCCAGCATCACTTCACCAGGCATGCATATTTTCAACAGTGAGTGAGGTCATTTATTTAGTCAGAAACGGATAAGGTTTGGAATTGGGATTTGTCTCATAGGGTAAAGGTTTCTAAAAATGACTAACCGCTCCTTTAATTTTTTCTCAATTAAAAGCCTTCGCTTATGGCCGGATTGTCCACGTCCGTTGAATGAACGCAGTAATCATTATCATTATGTTTGTCTCCGTAGTGTTCCAGTCTCTGAGCACTAAGGGCCTCAATGGGATTGATTTTAAAGGCGAGGCCATCACGTTTAAAGCCACTACAGCAGGCATCCTGGCCACGCTCTCGCACTGCATCGACCTGATGGTGAAGAGAGAGGACAGCTGGCAGAGGAGACTGGATAAGGTACAGGACAAAGTGTTACCTGATGGGGAAAACATCCTACCATCCAATTCACCAAACATGATCAAATGCATCCTGGAAGTATAATTTCAGTTTTCATTCATGAATCTTCAGTAAGCACTTTATCTTGCTCGGGGTTGAGGTGGATCTGGAGTTTATCCCAGGAACACTGTTCAAGGGGGAAAATGTCCCTCAATTGGACATTAACCACCCCCACCCCCCGCCCCCGACCCCCACACACGTACACATACACACGCGCTCGTGCGCACACACAGACACACACAGGTGGAGCTGGTGTCTAATCTCATTCCAATTCTTCGCATTTTGACAGCCAAAGAACCGACTCTCGGTCTGGAAAACTGGTTCCAGAGTGGCACCAACGCATTGCTGGTCTAGAACCAAGAACTACCTTCATCAGGGGCTGGGGCGGGATTATCGTGACCAACTAAGACGTTGGTGTAAAGGGCTAGTAGACGGTCACGTGTGTTCAGGATCTACCTGGGGTCCACCGTTCACCACCTATTTCTTTCTTTATTTATTAATTTATTTATTTTTATATTTATAAATTTCATTTTCTTTGTCATTTTAAAGATTTTTGGTGCCTTAACTTAAATATCGATACGTTTTGTAAAACATACATATTGTATCTAAGCCTCACATTTCTGAGGTATATGTATCACTATTTTGCGATTCTTTTATGAGTTCTACAATGTAATCAGTACGCATCACTGCTTATGTACATCAAACGGGCCCTCTCACGATTGCGCTGATGAACGGTGGAGCGCGGAGTCTTTGGCCAGTTCGCCGTGACTCGTCCCTGCACAAAGCGATCATTCTGATACCATTGAGGAAAACGCCTATAAGAGCCGGGCTGCTGATCTGGGAACATGAGAATGCGAGGCACTGTTTCCTGTTATGAAAACAATAAGGCAAGTGTCCACTGCGACAAGACGACAGGAGTTTAGGTGGTGAGTAGGTGGTGGTGTGTCGCCTGCTAGCAGAACTGCTGAAAAGAAGTCGCTTGTGTGCTGGTGGAGCTGGTCCACAGTGCTGCCATTCTATAAATATACAAGTTCCTTCAGTGCTGCATGGTGCGCAAAGGTGTAACTCAGTCACACTTTGTGTATCAGCGTCTATTTACTGCTTCAAATACCTGCATCTGGATTTAAACCAAAAGTGGGTTCCTGAACTGGAAGCTTTTTTTTTTGTTTCAACTTAGTGATGTGCAATATGGGTACACCATATGGCCGAAGGTACGTGAACATTATGTTCTTTACTGTGGGTTTTAGTGCTGACTTGCGTCAGACTCAGTGACACGGTTGGACCAGGCCGAGACGGTAACTCTGAATCAGTTCACGTGATAAGAAAGTGCAGTATAGCCATATATAATCTGTGACTCTTGCTCTTTGTATCTCCTTCGTTCTTTCTCGGGCTCTCTCTCGCCCTCCCACGTACGCTTTACTTTTCTCTCATTCATTCCTCTCGTTCTCAATTGCTCTTCCTGTCTGTCTGTAGGAGACGGAGAAAAGGAGGAGAGTGGAGGAGGCCTATAAAACGGCATTGTCCGAGCTGAAGAAGAAATCTCATTTCGGAGGCCCGGATTACGAGGTGGGCTTTTTTTTTTTTTTTTAAATGACGCTGCCGAATAACCTTCATTTTTTGCTACTGTGCTATCAGGACTGTTAGACATTGGCTCATTAGGTGTTTTGTAATATTTGGACTGTAGTGCCTTCCTGAAGTAAAAATGACTTATTCACAGCTCCAGTGTTAACAAAAATGTGGCAGAATTTCATCTTTGGTGTGTTCATTTACATGCCTTTTGTAATCTTAGACTGTTATGCAGTTGTCATGATAAAAATGAAAGAGTAACCACTAATAATTATTCCTTCTCTATGATACAGTACTGTGCAAAAGTCTCGCAGCAGAACGCAGGAGCCTTCGTTATGGTTTTTCATCTGAAAAGGGTTTTTCATCTCTTGCGTTATATGTTCTTTTCTTTACAAACATTTCCCAAATGCAAGTTATTTTTTTTGGAAATCTAAAATGGTTTTGTATGCTGTCAATCATGCAGAACTCATAAAAAAAATAAATAAAATAAAATTTTGCACAAAAAAAATACGGTGGCTCAATACAATTGCACAGAACTGTATATTAATATGACTGCGGATAAGAATGACGAATGCAAATCCAGAGCCTTGAAGCCTGAAAGGGACTTTCCCGGATATACTTCCAGTGTTTGTAAACTTCCATGTTCTCTGTAGGAAAAAAGAAGTTGTTTACTCAGAACACACGTAATGAAAATCCTTAAACGATGTTAGAAAGGAAGTCTAATATACTTTGATCCAATTTTACGACACTGGAAAGTTGTTCGTTAGCTCTGCATAGAAGAGCAGGTTTTAGTAACCTATTAAACCCACTTCACTTTTGCTAAAGCTGAGAGATGTGAAGGTCTGCACTCATAAAAACCAAAAATCTTAAACTCCAGTAGATGGTGGTAAAGTTCAGTAGTCACAAAAACATAGCCGATGCAGAAATATGATGACTCGATTGGAAGTGTCACCAAACATATAAAGTGGCTGCGGTCGCGGATTAACATGTCATAGAAAAGTCGACTCTTGAGTGCACTTCTGTATGTTATTAGCTTCTCTACTTAGTACTGAGAAGCTTCATTTTTGCCTTTCTACCCCCGGGGTAATGAAGCAACAGTTTCTCCACTCGATCTAGTGCACTACATGTTCAAATCATGGGCGGTCACGTGACCTAAACCACGTGTGATTTTATAACCGTATCAGAGACGAGTCTGTCCATATGAATCTACTACAAAAGAGTCAGTGAATTACAGTGAAGTTGGGAATCATTATGAAGTAATACATCTATATTTCATCTTTGATCCGGATATCCTGGATTTGGAGTTCTTATTTATCCTGTATCCTCCTCGCTGATGTGATCACATTGCTAGTGATTTCAATCTCCCCACTTTTATCCCCATCCTCTGATGTTTAATGCATTTCTCTCTCGCTCCCCCCCAGGAGGGCCCAAACAGTCTCATAAACGAGGATGAGTTCTTCGATGCTGTGGAAGCTGCACTGGACAGACAAGACAAAATAGAGGAACAGGTCTGCAAAACTATTTCACCAATCACGTCCCATCATTTTCACCATATAATCTTTGCAACTTTATTATATTTAATCCAGAACTGAGGGGGTTGAAGTTATAACGGTCTGCTCATATTGCGCGATATTATTAAAAAAAAAAACACTTTGTATTGTGTTATAGGGAAATGAATAACAATACAGAGTGAAGTTATTGTTACCTCCCCAGACATGTTTACATTCACCTTAAATTTAGATCTCGGTCAGCCCCTAGTCCTGCAAAAAACGTCCCCTAAGAGCGTATAGCACAAAGCTGATCAAAAAAATTGTCTAGTAAAGATATTCTGATTCATAGCCTGTTTGGGCTCATCAGATTTCGGAGATAAATAGGCATGGCGCATACAGGAAATAGGGGGCGCTCTGCAACCTTAATGACCCTCAAGAAGTGATCACACCCAATGTTCATGCCCAAAAAAAAAAAACTTAAAAATTAAAAAAGCTTGCACATAAAACACCATAAACCACCTCCATTTGCTTCTCTTTTCTGTAGCTTTCGGCAGTCTGTGAAAGGATTTCTTGCTGAATGTGTTTGTAAATGAGCGCAAAAGCTCTTTCCCGCTTTAGATTTGTTTTTTGTGTTTGTGGCATTAGAGCCGTGTTACTTCCGTCTGCAGTGACTTCAGATCTATCCGCTCTCTGCTGTCTAAATAACGCAATTGCAGCTAGGAAAACGAAGATGAATCGTGGTTCATTTTTATTTCAAGTTCAAGTTTTTATCGCTATTTATCATAATATATCGTTACATGCCTACTTGGAAGTGTAAAAAAGGTTAATTGATGATTCTTGTATATATGTTTTTGTCTGCGCTATGCGTGGATTTTATTTTATTCTTCATGGGAGCATCATCAGACCGTACGCAGGTTAGATTGGACCTGTGGTCGTGTCTGTGGAGTATCTAATAAACTGTACTGAGATTTTGGCGATCGGAAAATTTCAACCGTGAACGGCATTCGTGTGTTTGTGTGTGCTGTAGACCCAGACTGAAAAGTGTCGGATACAGAGGCTGAGCCCGATGCCTTCCGGAGACGTCTACTCCACGATGGGCACCCACCGATTCGCCGAGAAGGTGAGTCAACCACTTTTGCACTTTTCACCTGCCGTGAAGAAACGACGTCATCCCACGTTTCTCCTACGCGAACGGTCTTTCCTGATCCTGAATTTGCAGACATCGTCTCAGTCCAACGTTCATTCCACAGCCACTCACCGTGAATATTCTTACTTTCTCTCCATCCTGTCTCTGTGCTCCAGCCCCCCACTCTTCCCTCCTCCCCTCTGTCCTGTGATGTAGCGCTCAGTCCCGCTCGTCGTCATGAGCACAGGTTCAGTGCTGAGGTAACAGCGCCCCCTAGCTGCGCCCACAGCATGTTTAACTCACTTTGATGGCATGACACGAGTCTGTTCAGCTTCAGCCTGACAACACTGACATTTACACAATCTCACTTACCCCAAAAATAGTAATAGAAGATATGTTTGGTGTCCAGAGCTTTTTCTCCTTATCTCTTTTCTTTTTTTTTTTTTTTTTTTTTTTTTTTTTTTTTTTTTTTTTTTTTTTTTTTTTTTTTTTTTTTTTTTGGATCTGAGTATATAGCTAGAACGTGACACAGGTCTTACAACATTTTCCCAAATCTTCGTATACTTGACTTGCTCCAAATATCACCATAATCTCTTTTCCTTTGAATTCTCAATTCTGATTGGTCAGTATTATGGTTCGACCCTAATAATGCCTGACTCCTGATTCCTCTTCCTTTCTGTCTTCATTTGTTTCTGATAGGTGGAGGAGATGGTAAAGAGTCACATGACCTACTCCCTGCAGGATGTGGGCGGGGACGCGAACTGGCAGCTGGTGGTCGAGGAGGGAGAGATGAAGGTGAGGGGAGATAGAGGAGGGTTCTTGAATTAACATCACCCAGCTTTGTTTCAAGTGGTTAAAAAACTGTTGCTAGGTAGCTGGAAACTACAGGCACTGAGCATGAGCTAGCTAATAACAGAGGCTAACTGATGAGCTGCTAGTAGAAACCAGGTTAAAACATTATGTAACGTTCTATCTTGGTGTGGACCAAATGACCCCACAAGGGCAAGAATATCTGTCCTTTTGGGGGCGTTCGGCTGGTGCACATGAGGTTAACAGTTGTAATATTTAAAAGCTATTACTTGCGCTTCTGCATTTGTACCGTGGAAGAGGTTTACAAATTTGTGTCTGCATTGTGTGCAGATTTTATTTTTTCTGCATGGGAGCATCATCAGAATGTGAGTAGCTTAAAGGGAAAGTGTGTGTGTGTAGGTGTACAGGAGAGAGGTCGAGGAGAACGGCATCGTGTTGGACCCTCTAAAAGCCACGCATGCAGTCAAAGGGGTCACAGGTCACGAGGTGTGCCATTACTTTTGGGATACAGAAGTTCGCAATGACTGGGAAAGTGAGTCCACACACACACACACACACACACACACACACACACACACAATCCTATCCTACAAAGTATCGCATCACCCAAGAGTCTCTCTCTAGTTGTCACAGATGATCGACCCGATCACACGACTCCAATCTCAGGCTGCGATCTCAGATTTCAGGCTCGTTATCGATGTAATGCTTTCATATTTTTCTCTTTATGTCGCTGTAATGCATTTCTTGTTTGAATTATAACGTTGATCAACAATCATTGGCTTCAGTTACAGTTCATGTACAGCAGTTATGTGCGTGAGGCCTGAGGGACGTCAGAGCAAACGCACCAGCGTGGCCTAATGGGTACTTCACCTAATACTGTAATGCAGCTCTCTCAGCACAGTAATTACCCATCATTCATCTGGGGTCCAGGCTGAGTTAAAAAACACCACTGTGGGCAGCTAGTTTGTTCCAGAAAAAGACATGAAGAGCCAAATGAATTTCAGTAGAGAACACGCGCGCGCGCACACACACACACACACACACACATTTATTTGTTTGGTAGATAACGAGAGCTTCACACACGTCTGGAATGTCTGATGTGGTGGTTGGTTTGTTTGATGGAATGCTAATCTCGGAATGTTCTTGATTGTCCTCTTGATTGACATCTCAGCGGGAGTCGTGTTCCTGCTTTGTAAATCTGAAAAACCCAACAACGTGAATTCATTCTTTCTCTTTTTCTTACGTTTCTCTTGCTAGCTTGCCTGCCTACTTCCCTTCTTTCTTCCCATTGCTGTTTTTCCTTCTGTTGTCATTCTTTCTTTTTCTTTCTTCACCTCAGTTCCCTTCCTTCCTTCTTTCTTTCCTACTCGGTTCTCTCTCTCTCTGTTGCTTGCTTGTGTTCTCACCCAACATGACAACCCGCATCTCTGTATTAAAAACATGAAATATAACTAAATGGATAAAAGGTACAAGTTGTTCTTTAATAAAGTTAAATTTCTTCCTTACGTTAAAACCTTCTAATGTATTAGACGTTTTTGTTAGTACAGGTTTTGTTCTTTTTTTTTTTTTTTTTTTTTTATGAATTATATTTTGAAACCTTCTCTTTTTCTTTTAATGCCCAGCTACTGTTGAAAACTTCAGCATCGTGGAGACGTTGTCGGATAACGCCATAATCATCTACCAGACCCACAAGGTGAGGCGGCTGACGATCAGCACAGCATTGTGTTAATGATGGAGTTCGTTTCTGACTTGCTGATTGGTTTATCTGCTGCAGAGGGTGTGGCCTGCGTCACAGAGAGACGTGCTGTATTTATCAGCGATCCGTAAAATCATGGCAAGCAACGAGAACGACCCCGACACGTGGATTGTGTGCAACTTCTCTGTTGATCATGACAATGCCCAGGTAAAACAAAACACCGCTGTATGACTGGCCTAACCAATCCTGCTGAGAGTTTTCTTTCTTTTTTCCTTCGTTTCTTGCTTTCTTTCTTGATGACTTTTCTTTCCTACTCGGTTTGCTTGCTTTCTTCCTTTATTTCTTGATTTGTTTCTTAATCACTTCTTTCTTTTTTCATGCCTGCTTTTTCTACTCTTTCTTCAGTTCTTTCTTCCTTTGTCTTTCTCTTGTCCTTAATTTCTTTGTGTCCTTTCATTTGTCATTTCATTCTTTTTCTTACTCAATTTCTTTCTTTTTACTCGGTTCTTTCCTTTTTTGCTTTCTTGCCTACTTTCCTTCTTCCTTTCCTACCAAATTCTTTCTTTCTTATTTTCAAAGTATTAATTTTATCCAGGAGTTTCTTGGTACTTTAAGGTTTAACATTTTGAATTGGGCAGGGTTACTGTATGACCGAGCCTCTCTCCTCATGAGGTGGTCTAAGCAGTATGTATTTTTTCTCTCTCACCGTTTCCTCACTAACAATTCCCATTTTCCTTAATTGTAGCCGAGCAGCAGGTGTGTCCGTGCCAAAATCAACGTCGCCATGATCTGCCAGACGCTGGTCAGTCCTCCGGAGGGCAACAAGGAGATCAGCAGGGACAACATTCTGTGTAAAATCACATACGTGGCCAACGGTGAGTTCCTTCATCATATGTGGTTTTGCTTACTATGAATAAGAATGATCACTGATGATATTATAATGGTAATGTTGAGACGTGCAGCTGCTTATTTCGAGTTGAAATGTTACTGCCGTGTTGTGAATATTGCGGTAACATCCTGTGGTGCAGTAAACCCCGGCGGCTGGGCCCCTGCGTCCGTCCTGAGAGCCGTAGCGAAGCGAGAATACCCCAAATTCCTGAAGCGTTTCACCTCCTACGTGCAGGAGAAAACTTCCAGCAAGCCCATCCTCTTCTGAGAGCTCAGGTGAATCTTCCAGAACTTTCTCTCACTGATGATGTGATGGTTGATGTAGGCTTTATTCAGTATGTAACAGGTTCTCTTGTTGTGTTCAGATCATCAGTGTACAGCGCCCCCTGTCTACACTCCTAGCTACAGCGGGCCCAAGAAGTTCCTCTCACTGCAGCTCCTCCTCGTCCTGACTGTGCAGACCCTCGGCTGCCACCTTACCCACGATCCCCTGAAGCGGTCCTCCGTAGACGCCCCGTAGGCTTTAAGCGGCCCCAAGGCTTTAACCCCTGCAGCTCTCCGAGAGGACGCGTTGCCAAATCTCAACACTCGTTCTGTATTTTCAGCAGAGATATATATATTGATATAAAAAAATATATGTGTATGTATGTACGTGAGATTCTCAGAAAAAAAAGTTTATTTAATGGAGCCAAAACGCAGAAGAACGGCTACGTTTTAGTTTTTCTTTTCGTCGTCTTTCTTTTTGATCTCGGAGAATTTTTTTCCTTTTTTTTTTTTTTTTTTTGCTGCACTTAATTGATTAATCCCAGAAAATCCCCCCCCATGCTGCTAATTTAAAATAGAAAGAAAAAAACCGCTTGGGTCCAACATTCCACCATCCTGAACGTTTGTAAATGAACTCGGAGAGGGCTGTCATTGACCTATGACCTACAACATGACCCATGAACTTTGTCTTTTTTTGTCTCGATCTCTTGGATGAAGCCCGGACGCCGGCGCTGAAGAGGAGATTCTTTTCCTTACTGATGATTTGTCGTTTAATCTTTGTCTCTGGAAATCTGAAGTCTGTTTTTAGTTGTGCTTGTGTATGTCAGAGACACGCTGGCGTACTGTAGCACAATCTGTAGTGCTAGACGAAAGTGGGATCTTTTTCATACGAGAAGGAAACGCTTTACATCTCGATTACTTGTATATAATTCCTAATTATTGCTTCAAGTGCGTGGGAGTGCTGTCCGCCAATGCGTTTTGCGTGATTCATCCAACTCCACATGCCTTAGAGACGAGTGTGTGTGTGTACATGTTCAAACAGGTATGATGAAGTACAGACTCGGCAGATCTTGTTTGCGAGCGAGTGTTTGTGTAGTCGTGATCATCCGAGGTGTCCGAAGTGCCTCAGTCTAATCACATGACCTGAGTGTTGCTGAGTCTGATGCGAGGTTCCTCCTTTTCTAAACCCGATCTCAAAACAAAGAGCGAGGTTTAAAAAAAAAAAGAAAAAAAAAAAAAAGTCAAGCGTCTTTCAGCGATTACACCATAATGATCTTTTTATTTTTTTTTATTTCTTATTGGGCCTCGTTTATCGTTTTTTAAGTGAAGTTGAGTTTTCATAGTCCAAACAGAACAGAAAGTACCTGCAAGATTTATCGACGTTTTGCTCATTTTTTTTTTGTTTGTCTTTGTAAATTCCAGTCAATGATATTTAGTGATCTCGCAGAGCTGAAAACATCAAAACGGCGACTGAGCCGTGAAGGCGCGCCTCCTGCGTGCGAAACGTGATCAATTTTCCAACGATGCAGCTCAGCCGTTGCAGAGCATCAACCACCGAAGGCATTTTTAAAGGGCGCCTTTACTTTTGTCATCATTGAAGAATTTGTTCTGGAATCACCTTCTTTCAAGTCATTTCTAGTTTAAAAAAAATAAATAAAAAATTCACAAAATGTACGCGCAATTAAAATAGCGATTTAAACTCGACGTAATAGGTATATAAAGTCGCAACCCGACAATTACACGATTTGAAGCCAATCGATTGTTTCGTATTAGTGAGTCTCGTTATATATAACTTTACACGCAACGTAAGAACTTTTTCCGATTTTTGTGAATTTTCTGTGTAAGTTCTGCAAACGATTTACGGATAAATTCCTTCGTCTCCAGCGCGATAAACGAGGCTCGTTGGTTTTCAAGCTAGAGAGGTACGCCAGTCATTTTTGTTTTTCGTCCAACACGAAGACGAAAATCATCGTAAAGGTGAAATTGATGGAAATTGATATTTTTTGTTTATGACAAACTGTTTGGGTGTAAAGTTTACAGTGATCCAATGAACGCCGTTAATATGGATAGCACTCGCGTCACGATGTCGCTCTTTAAGAGGCGGAGAACTGTTAATGACGGATGTTGAGGAAAACATTGGCCCTCTTTAGTATCTCGACGAGTAACACGTCTCCGTTCCCCTCGGCTGTTTCGTTAACGTTAACAGATTTTTTTTTTTTTTTAATCAAATCGATAATTTCGAATCTCGTACAATCCACTTGTACAGGTGAAAAAAATAAGAAACGCTGCATTTAATCAACATCCGAGTGGAGGGTTGGTGATGCTGTGACGGGAAACAGCCAATCAGCAGTGGAGTTTTGCACCTAATGAGCATGTGTGTGTGTGCGCTGAAGAATCAGACTTCCTTCTAGTCCCAGTCCAGTTTGTTATTTGTTGCATTTGCACTGAGTGTAATGTAGTTGGAATAAAACAAATGTTTCTGTAAATAAAATAGTTACACTAACAGTGTCTGAAAGGAATGAATCGGGGGGAAAGAGTGAACATGCAGCACTTCTGTCGAGTGTTTATACAGAAATAAAGAGAAAGACGTCTTACTACCGCGTGTGGTGTGCTAATTCAACAGTCAAACGATCAAGCACGAAAGTACGATTTTTAATAACTGCAGAAATGATACTTAAATCACCCAAATTTATTTTGAAGGCTGTGCTTTTTTTTCCCTGTATGCAAAAAGGACCCCATAGGCCACACCCCTCTTCCCTCATTTGCATATTGGATTCTGATAGGCTCTGAAATTTTGAGCACAATAGTAACACAATAACAGATATTGAAATCGTCCCTCCAAGTTGTATGTGCCAAAATTATTGGCACCCCAGGGAATATTTTTAATACATGCAAAAATATGTCCTGTTTTCCTGGGCTGTAAACATGACGTCACACACACACACACACTCCTTTTGGCATCCGTTACCATGGAAAAAGAACTCCTTACAGAAGAAACGGGTGGTTTGTCAGGCAATGGCTATATTGTTGCATGTGGTGCTTTTTTTTTTTTTTTTTTTTTTTTTTTTTTCAGATGTTAAATGTAAAAAAATCACTCAAAGAATTTCCACAAAATATAAACATGCATTTAATGACACCTCACTTTGCACCAGATCTTTATAATGGCACTGTTTTTATTTATATATTTGACATTTTTGGCATTTTACGAAACAAAAATACAGCCATGATGAATTTAAATTAATTAAATACAAAATATATTTAACTAAAGTTTATGAAGCTGAGAATAATATGGCTTTACTGTTATATTTTGGAGGATCAGGCAGAATGCGTGCGTTTGCCTTTTTTGTTAAAGTCCAAAAACGTGACGTGGGTGACTGAACAACTGTTACAGCTACGACAGGTTGCATGGACGTTCTGCCACAATTAACGTTGCTGTAAACGGATAAAAATGCACTGTGTGACATTGTTTAATTCCTTATTTAATCAGACCAGCTTAGCATGCGCAGTGTCAGCGTATTTCTTCAGCCATGAATCTATTTTGTTTATGATCCAGTGACTTAAACGCACTAATTTCACTCTGACTGTTCACGTTCACACACACAGACACACACACCCCGAAACAAAGCAGCGATCTCTGACGAATCCAGAATTTAGTGTACCAAAGAATTAGCTTGTAGTAGTGACGTTAGTCACATGGTTAACTCCAGCTTTAAATGACCCTCGTCTTCCTATCATCATATAAACCTCGGAAAGAAAATCGCCTCGACATGGCGACGCTTAATACAATCACAGTGCTTCGCCAAGTCACAATACTGTACTTCACCGTTAGCGCATACAGACATTCATCATTGTCCAAACACCAGTGCAAAGCTGCTCCAGAATCCCGAACATGGATTTTGAGAAGGGTTTATTTCTCCATGTTCCGCTTGCACCGTCGTGACGGCGTGCTTCTGCTGACTTTAAAAGGCAAGAGTTTTTCTTTAAAAAAAAAAAAAAAATGTATGTCCTGAGAATCAATTTTGGCAGTCGTTACATTGTAGCTAGCGTTGACTCCCACCAGTTTCCCAGAATGCATCATCAGGAAGGATCCTTCGGCGTCGATTTGGACATTTCTGGAAGGTTGAGTTTCGATCTGATGGAAGAAAAGCAACACACCTGATGAGAAAAATACACCGGAGAGCAGTTTATATCTTATAACAGCAAGTGTGTGAGAGTGAGTGTGTGTGTGTGTGTACCTGTTCAGAGTCATGTGACTCTTGACGAGGTGTCCAGCAGCGAGAGCAGCCATGAGTGAAAGCTCTCCCGCCATCACCGCCGCACACACCACCTGCGCCAAAGTGCGCGAGTTCTCCCCAGGACACTCTGCACTCGCACCCTGTACGCCCAGCATCTACACACACACACACACACACACACACACACACACACACACACACACACACACACACACACACACACAC
>JAQQZR010000011.1:20656798-20669912 GCA_030068235.1 Notoglanidium macrostoma
GATACTGGAGGGGATACTGGCGGGGATACTGGAGGGGATACTGGAGGGGATACTGGAGGGGATACTGGAGGGGATACTGGATTAGACAGAGTAAGTAGTTTGTTCTCTGACCTGCTGGTTCTGTCGAAGGCGTGTTTAAGCACAGTGAAGCCGTCAGAACTCTCCAGCCAGGATTTCACTTCTGCAGCTTTACACACCGACGGCAGCTGCACAACTGGACCCCGAGTCATACCATCAGCCAGGACACGGGCACTCGCTCCACCCGAGAGCTACACGGGGGGGGGGGGGTAACATTACATTATGGATGGAAGAAGTTTAAAGTCTGCAATGAAGAGAGTGATCAAAGGGAATTAAAAAAGAAAGAAAGAAAAGGCATGGCAGACTGGATGAAAGAAAGGTGAGGAAAAAAATTAAAAAGTTGAAAATTAAAGTAAAAAAAAAAGTAAGAAAACCTTATAGAGAAATTAAAAAAAAAAAAACTAGAAAGGAAAAGGATATAGAGGGAAAGACTCACAGTGATGGCCCTGCAGCCTCGGTTAGTGCTGGCCACCAAACAGCCCTCCGTCGTCGCCATGGGAACATAAAACTCCTTCCCATCCAATTGCAGAGGTCCAGCCACACCCACTGGCACAGGCACATAGCCAATCACATTCTCACAATTGGTGCCCATGACCTGATGATGAGAAAACAAGAGAGCTACTGTATTTTATATCTATATTCTACTGAGATCTACCAGCATCAGTTTAAACATCAATATACATCAGGCAAACAAACAAACAAGTAAACAAACAAACAAACAGGTAGGTTTGGGGAATTAAAGCTGCTGAATCTGTACCTTGGAGTAGTCATAGCCTGTATAGGGGAGATTCTCCAGGGCTGAGGGGCGGGGCAACTTACACGACAACATCTCCCTCCGTATAGCCACGCCCCTCTCTGGAGTCTCCAGCTCAGCCTCCAGGCGGTATCCCAGAATGCTCTTGTTCTCCACCAGTGCCATCACCTCAGCATCACTCAGGCAACGTGGTCCTTGCTACACATACACACACACACACACATACACACATGCCATGTTTATATTACAAATACAAATGGGCTGGTTTAAATAATATGAGCAGCAAAGCATCTCAGAACACACAGCAAATCAGACTCAACGGTCTCAAAGTTCGGGTGGGTCTGTGCCCATGATAGCCTCAGACTCTTGTTCTTGGCTCACAGGAGCGGAACCAGATGTACAGCTGTAGCCCATCTACCTCAAGGATTGATGATTTCTGCTTTTCTGCTTATCACAGGTGTAAAGAGTGATTACATGCGTTACTAAATCCAGCTCGAACCAGTCTGGACATTTAGTTCTCTTATCGACAAGCGGTTTCCTCCCACAGAACTGTAAACTCTTGAGACTGTTGTGTGTGAAAATCCCAGGAGATCAGCAGTTTCTGAAATATTCAAACCAGCCCTTCTGGCACCAACATCCACACCACGGTTCAAGTCACGGAAATCACAAATTTTCCCCATTCTGATGTTTGATGTGAACTTTACCTGAAGCTCTTGCAAGTGTACAGGTGTTCCTATTAAAGTGGACGGCGAGCGTAATTCAACTGGATTATCATTTTGTTTTCTTTTTATTTTGGTAAATTGGACCGAAACGGTTCGCGAGTGTGTTTGGTGTTCCTACCTGCGGGTCTCTCAGGACGCTCAGGCACTCGTTTAGAGGACGAGGTTGGACCGCAGTTTTATGGCTTTGTGTTTCTCTCTGCTCTGACTGTTCCTCTGCTGTACATGTCTGTGCGGAAGGACACGACGCGGCCTGATGCGGAGTCGCTTTATCTGACGGGGAAACAATAAAGACGTCACTGGGAAAACCTGCAAACTCTGAATGAGGAACAAGAAAAAAAAAAAAGCAAGAGGCACAAAATATAAACACAAGAAAGCAGAAGAAAGAAAAATTTGTAGTTAGTTTACCTCCTGTGTCCGAGGTGGAGAGCGGAGCTGGACACGCGTTAACGTTTGTGTGTGGAATTCCGGGTGAAGCTACGTCCCTCCTGCAGCGCTCCTCGCCTGCTCTCCTATTGGATAGGAAGGGCTGCGTGGATTTGATTGACAGGGAGGACTCGGTCTCCACCTGCTCGAAGAAGACGTACTTGACGGCCAGCAAGAGAGCCAGAGACAGAGTGATGACCTGCTCCATGTCAAAACTACGGCGCGAGGGAGGGAGAGAGAGATTGAAAGAGACAGAGAGAGATGTCACTGATTCTAATTAAATGCCAAATATTATAATGAGCAGGAGAATTAAAATGAAAGGCAGAGCTCTACCTGGTCATAGGTGTGTGTGCGGCCAGGTCGGGGCTGGGCAGGTTCACAGCAGAGCCGGAGGAGTTGTTGGAAGGAGACTCGGCCAGCAGGCGTGTGTGTGCATGAACCAGCGCCAGCACAAGAGACTGCATGTGCACACACACACACACACAGTTAGTCAATGATCACTACTTGACAAGAATTTTAAATTTCGTTTTAATCACTGAAAATTATAATTACAGTTTAGTCACATGTTAGACTTTTTGATTTGCTTCAGTCAAGATTTCACGACACGTAAAGATGGGCGGGGTTACGAGAGAGGGATTGCCGGAAGGTTTTTATTTATTTATTTTTTTTAGACGTGATTGGTGATTACTAAAAAAAGTAAACTAAAAAAGTATATTTCCCCTGACTTCTTTTGTTGTCAAATTTTTGTCAAAACACAAATTGAACACGGTCACTACTACAGCCAATATGCAATTCTTCTTTTTTTTCTTTGGTCAGTTCACAATTTCTGCCGTGATCTCGCTCACCATGATCATTTTGACGCGCTGTGTGACAGGGTTCGGCTTGTTGTCCTCTTCTTCTTTCAGGACGTGAGCAAAGTGGCTCAGCTGCCAGATGGGTCGGCCTTCTCGGCTCTCTCTCGAAAGCTGCAAGAAAGAAAACGAGTCTATTCCAACACTTAGACACACAATACACACACACACATGCACACGCTCACACACACACAGAGACAAATCTCAACTCTTATGTAACTGTTCATTTATTTTCCTAAAAGGTTGCAGACATTTGAGGTTTTTTTGCTGCAATTTATTTATCATTTTAGGATCTACAACTGTCCAAGGAAAATTACAGCCCAGAAACTGTCCTGAGCTCGAACGGTGCTCAAAGCACTTGGCATGAAGTCCTAGCGTGATGTCTACACGGTTCAGAACATCTCCGATTCTCACCTCCAGCACCAGAGAGACGCAGGCGGGGAAGAAGGTCATGAAGACGAAGTAGTTAGCCAGGACGGACACGCAGCCGAAACAGCACACCAGCTCCAGCTGCCGCACACCTGCGCGCACACAGGAAGTCGTAACGGTTCAGATTAAACACATCCATCAGATTTAAGGCAGAGATGCTTTGTGTTTTCGAGAGCCGCCCCATTCTATTCACACCGTGCAATTTTACAACTTGTGACAGACGTTTATCGCATCTTACCGGACATGGTTCCTACTCCGATTACCAGGCACTCCACCACGGCATCCAGGGTGAAGGTCGGCCCCAGGATGGCCATGCCCTGAGCGATGTTCTCCCTCACCTCCTCCTGCAGGGTCAACAACAGCTCTTTACTAAAAGAAGCATATTAAGCAGCCTGTTTGTATCAACTTTAACTAAAGAATAAAACAGTTCGAGAATTCAACAGCCTTTGTCTTGGTCATCAGTCGTACCTGAGAGTCTGAGCTGAGAGCGAACTTGGCCAGCGTGCAGGCTTTAGACAGATCGATCAGCAACAGAAAGAAAGGCAGCGCTTCACTGTACAGGAAAAAAAAGTGTGTGTATGATTATTTAGGGAGTTTTGAACTCTTAAATCAACACAGTGAGGAAATAAAATGTCATCACATGACTTACTTGAGGCCTGTGAGCTCTTTGCCGAGGAAATGAATGACCACGATGCTGAAGACGAGGCTGGAGAACGCAGTGAAGAGTCCGGCGATGCCTGCGTTACGCACAGATCAACCGGGTAAGTGAGATGGACAAGAACTGACGATGATGAGACAGAGAACGGGACACTCACCGAGCATGTACTTGGAGCCGAGCTGCCTCAGGTTTTTGAACTGCACGTAGATGTAGATGATGGCTGTGCACCTGGTGACCGTTAAGAGGATGATGTCGCTGCCCAGGATTTTCTGGAAAAGTGAAAGAAAGGGTCATTTCTGTCAGGCAACCGGTTGCTAAAGTTCATTAAATAAAGTTACTTTTATTTAAAAAAAATTTGACTTGTGTATTGCGTGTGTGTCCATTTCAGGCCACCGTACCTCTTGTGCTTTAGGGCACTGGTACTTCCAGTCACAGATTTGGTCGCCACCAGCGATGGCGTTCATGGACATGAGACAGATGGTCACAGCAATCGTTCCCACGATCACCTCCAAGGGGTGAGAGGCCACGAACAGGCCATGCAGCCTGAAAAGGCGGGTCAGCATCGTCACGGTAACGGAGCTCGACGGGTCACCTGCCAACAGGGAAACAGAAAGTGAAGATCAACAACACAGAGAAGGCAACAGAGAAGAAAACTGAAGTGAACGGATGCTCACGTAGACGACGGTCGAGATTGTATTAAAAAATCAAATCAAAACTATTTTATACTCTCTGACCATCCTACACTTCATAAACATCACTGATGGGAGGGCTGAGATTTTTCTTTTTTTTTTGCTTTATTGTTTTCATTTCCACACAAGAAACAATCATATAATCAATATAGCTTTTTAACATCTATACCTGGATGAGGTTAGAATGGAGAAGTAAACGAATGTAATGTATTTTATGCACCTAACTGTGATATTTCTTTACGTAAACACCTAATAATATAAAACACAATGTAACATTAGCTACAGAAAGGCGTGATAAGTAATTAACGCTTAATTAAATTTGGCCTAAAATAACATATCCTTTAAAATAGTATATATACAGTATATATATAATAAGTAATGTTTTAACGACATGTCAAGCTTTTCGACATGTCAGCTAGCTTTTCCTCACCCGTAATCCGACAAATCCCGCCTTCTCATCCACGATTGGCTACACCTTCCACATCCGAGTCATACGATTGGCGGATGGCATGTGACCCTATGTTAACAGCCAATCATAATACACAATGCGGAATACGAGGAGGGAAAAATACATCCACAAGTCATTTGTGAGCTAGCTTCGGCGCAGCTGTAACTACACTTCCGGAATCCAAATTTAGCCAAGGTCAAAAGAATTGACTCGGTAAAACGATAACATTAACAACAAATGTGTGTTTTAAGATGCAGTGCGTAGTAAAAAAAAATCCTACCTTCATTCGTTAACCCGTTCTACAGACCGTGTCCGTGCACTTTACGGGCTACTGATGTAACCCACCCTCAATAATGGCGTCTGAGTCAACGACAACGAAGAAGACACGCCCATACATCAGACGTCATGCCGCATGCATGTGTCACATGATTAAAGGGGGCGGCCTAACGTAAAACGGGCTTACGCCAAGTCACAAAATAATAGCCAATTTCAACTAGTTTTGTACATTAATTATACAGTTATTCGTATTCATTTTAACTTCAACTCTTCTTGTCTTTTAATGTGGAACTTGTACACTTTTTATATCCGTAATACTGCTGTCATTCTTGATTTCTTACTACTTTAAAAATTGCCAAAATGACTCATATCTAAAGTATCTATCATATCTCAGTCTAAACTCCTGTATTACACAGAAATCCATAATACAAATAATGTACACCTTAGGAATATTAATTAAGTCACAAAGCATAATTTAATTAAGGTTTAACTCAATTTTCTGTCTTTTTGAGCGTATTAAATAAAAGATGAGTAACCATGGTTAATTCATGCTACCGCCGCCATGCTTCAGTTCAGAGGGGTTTGCTAAGCCACTGTAGCTAACTATAAAAAGCTGAAGCTGTTGGATATAGATGTATTTACGCCATATTTTCTTAAGCTGTTTATTTTCCAGGGAGGCACGGTGGTGTGGTGTGATGGTTAGCACTGTTGCCTCACAGAAAGAAGGTCCTGGGTTCGATCCCCGGGTCACCCAGGGTGCCTGTTTGTGTGGAGTTTGCATGTTTTCCCTGTGCATGTGTGGGTTTTCTCTGCATGCTCTGGTTTCCTCTACATAGGTGTTAATGCGAGTGTGTGTGGCTGTTTGTCTGTGTTATCCCTGTGGTGGACTGGTGACCTGCCCAGGGTGTACCATCAGAGATGAGATTAAAAACTGTACTTCATTAATGTTTCCTGGCCCTCACGCCTCCCTGCTATTGATGCAAGCTGGACGTACTACTGGGGAAGAGCAAAAGCAATAAGTAGGCTACATATTTGGAGGTGAGGCTTTACAATACACCATGGTATTATTTGTTTATGGACATGAATAGGAAAATCCAAGAGAACTACTGAATGAAGATATTTATTTTGGAGAGCAGTGAAGGAGTTTTTCAGAAGAATCGATGCAGTGAAACAGAAGCAAAAAAAAAAAAAAAAAGCAAGGTTTTTTTTTTAAGCAGACTTATGAAAATGTGTTTCTAAACCCTGGGAAAGAGCGCAGGAAAATAACTGAAAAAGAGGCCTGGCAGCAACTTGTCTTCTCTAATCCAATCATTTTTGTGGCTGACTGTATAGAAAAGTCTAAATTATAATATAACGTGTGTAGCATATTTACACTACATTTTTATCCTTAATTATTCTGATTAGATTTTTATATAGCTAATCATAGATATATATTTAGATATATATGTAATTGTCTTAAACAAAGTATAACTCATGACTAGACACACAGACATCAGAAACATGCTGCACTTTCATTTCCTTTACTGCTTCCCCATCACTCTAAGCTCATCAAAAGTGGAACTGATAAATGTGGAAGTCAAATCAAAACTTCAACAAATCAAGGCATTAGCAAAAGTATATTTTTGTGTACAAATGGTTTGAAGTAGTACGTTTAGTAGTGTGTGTGTGTGTGTGGTTTTATTTTTTTATTTAAACAATGCTTAGCAGAAAGCAAGGTAAGCAATTTAAGTACCTTTACTGTTTAAAAGGGAATGTTTTTCTCATAATAATGAGATCTTTTCTCCTGCACTGATATAAGCCTATTTTCACCCCTTTTTTTTAACATAATCTATTGTATTGTAATTATTGTGACTTAACTCTGTATGGAAATTCATGTACTTGGCAAATTCACCTAATGGAATTTCATAATGCAGTAACAACACTAATAATGACTGATACATATAGTGAAGCTTCATTATATGTGCTTTAATGTAGAATGACTCAAAGTGCTTGTATATAATTGTTCGGTTTAAACACACAATATTCTCTATTACTTATTCTCATCCTCAGTGCATAAACAAATGCCAGTGATCTTTTTATTTCTTAATAATGTAAACATGTAATATAACTCGTCATTACATATTTCATTTGTTTTTACAGCACAAAGTGACAGTACTGAAACACGTAAGTTACTGTTAAATTGTTCAATCAAATCAAGGAATTACCAAAACAAAATTTCTAATACTAGAAGTCTAAAAAATTACTGGAAATTATTTTACCTCAAATGCAATTTTCTACATTTTTCTTCATACGTTATAAATGGAAAATTTAAGAACATTAACTATTAAAATGTTTTTTAGAAATTATGTAGTCAGTGGAAATCCCCGTTCCCTCTTTCTCATGACATACAGATTAGAGAAGTTTATAGAGGTGTGCAATCATACAGTGTAAAAATAGTATGTTGGACTGACCCATTACTCACTGATGTAAGGAGTAACTTATTTATTGTATTTCTCATGTTTTTGTATTGTTTTTGACTTAAATTTTTATTTACCCCCTCCTTTTTGCATGCTTGGTTGTTTTATCTATTTTCTGGTCCAGATTATCTGTTCATCATTATATCTGCTGTTGTGTGTTGTTTTGGGAAACTCAATTAAAAGTTACCATAAAAAAGTAAAACGATGTCAGGCAGTCTTTCTACAAAGTCATGAAGCAGGTGTGTTTTAAAAGTCTATGAGGTAATGCGCTCTTTTTTCCCCTATTTTTTATTTGAACAGGTCCACTATTGCATGGTAAGTAATTTTGGTAAAATTGGCATAGTTCCTTGTAGTTAATAGGAGCAAGTTAACTGTTAATAAAGTCCTACTCCTTACTTAGTTCCTGCGTTAGGAATTATGGAATATGTATGGAATATATATTGTAAATCAAATTGTATAAGTATTGTGAACTTATTGTTATTTGCTTTGAAAGGGAATGGAACCCAAAATGCTTTAATAATGTTCAGAATTAGGACACAGTTACTATTTTTTTTATATATATAACATTACAACTTATACTCACTTCTTTTTAATGAAATTGATTAATGATGCTTGTAGTAACAAAAACTTTGCCTTTGTTATTTTATATCACAAGACAATGAAAGTAAGTTACTGTGAATCATTGTTCCATATTTTACTGCTGCTCAGCCTGACTTGTCATAGGGAACTGCAGCTCTTTTTCTTAATTTTAATAAAAATAAAATATTTTTACAAGCTTCTACTATACTACAGTATCTAAGCAAAACTAAAACAAGAATGAGATTATTTTTCGTTCTCCACGAATTTCAAATTCAGCTTTCATTCATAAGGCTTTGAATAATAACTAGAAAGCTCAAGTTTAAGTAGAAACGTAAAACCTTTTTCATACTATGGACGGGCATAGAAACAAACAAAGGTATTGCAGGTTGTTGCTCATACCGAAGCTTTTATAAACCAAATTAATTAATTAGTCATTCGCATTCAGCTTTGTCCATTTCTACCCAGTAATAACTGACAAACGACTGAGTCACCGGTTGCTATGGTGACTGAGCCTGTGAGGAACTCAGAGGTTAGGGGGAAATACAGAGAACAACTGTCACTGAATGAAAACTATATGTACTATCGAAAAATAAATTTGATCAGAGGTGTCCCAAGGCTTCAGTGAAGATAGCGTTATGCTTTATGTGGACCTACTGTGTACTGTTTAGACACATTTGCAGTTGTAATACCCATCGTCTCTGTTTACGACAAGAATTTCAGAGCTCAGTTTAACATGGCAGTGTATGGGGCCTGTGATCAGCTCTCTCTGTGCTTTAAAGAGATTCCATGAAAAACCATAAGTCAGGTCACGATGAGAGTCACACTGGGTGATACGCAACACATTTCTCTACAGTTACATACATATATTGTCCATGAATGGTGGAAACTTTACCATTTAAAAGAAGTAGAAAAAACTTTTTTTTTTTGGAAATGTTTTCAGGGACAGCATTTAGATTTTTTTTTTTCATCCACCACAGCTGTTTTCTGTGGTCTTCCGGGCCTTTTGGTGTTCCTAAGCTCGCCGTCGTGTTCTTTCTTTTAAGAATGTACCACATAGTTCATTTGGTCACACCGAATGTTTTTGTTATCTCTCTGATGGGTTATGTTTGATTTTTCAAGCTAAGAATAATTTTCTTGAAGTAGTTCAATAAATAATAGATTTTGAGGTATGTTCCACATAATACATTCACCCCCATGCTTTAACAGTTGACAAGGTGTTGTTTGTTTCCATTAAATGCTTATTCTTTGATTTCTCCAAAAATACCTATTGTGATTATGGCCAAAGAGTTCCCTTTTTCCTTCATCAGTCCACAGCATTTAGCCAAACCCCCTCTGGCTTATCTGTATATTATTTTGCATACTTGAGACATTGACTTTTGTAATGTGGTTGAGGAATTTGCTTTTACTTCTTTTGAATGTAACTGTATTTATGTTTTTGGACAAATAGTACAAGATAAAATAATTTATGCATATATTTGCAGCACAACATGATGAAGATGAATGTAAGTGATCTTTTGCAAAATAAATAAATAAATGTATATAAGTGATGAAGGCATGGTTATTTGACCTATGAGACTTTTAGTAATTCTGTTATAGTTTGTATTGCCTTATTTACATTCATAGTGTACCAAAACACTTTTTTTATTTACAGCACAAGAATATGGAGGCAAATACAGTGAGAAAAGTTAATTATTTTAATGTCTGAGATCATTGTTTCATGTAGGACCACTCAAATATAGTATGGCCTACCTTATTCACAGCTTGTTATGATGTTTGAAAACACTCACAATTTACTCACCAAATCCTCCATCATCTAGCCATCATTTACTCATAACTGTGGAGCGTTACATGCATTCTATTATATCCCTTCACTTTACCTTATTACACTTATTGTACTTTAAGTCTGTCCCACTTGTCCACTGAATCATGTTGTTCCAAATTACCAAGCCATGTTTTGTAACTGGGGACATCTTGGAAATGATTAATCATACACATATTCACATGATATGCTTGTATTGTTACAGTAGTACACTTTATACGTACAGCATATGCATCATAAATATGTGTAAAATATTAGCCATGATTTTTTAACCTTTTGGCTAAAAGGAATTGATGCATTCTGGACAAACTGGAGCTTGTTTTTGCATCTGCTGGAATATTCATACAGCCAAACATTACAATAGTCCAGTCTAAAGTTATCAAAGACAAGAACTAGTTTTTCTGCATCATGTAATGTCACTATGTTAATGCAAACCAACGATCTGTAACTGGAGCTTTCCAATCTGTTGTGGAATGCAAAAACTACCTCGGCAGCAGTCACAGCGTCCTGTCTTTTACTTCGTCCCACAAAATAGTCAGTTAAGTCTTCATTAAATTCATGTGAGCAGTTGATATGTTTAAATTATTTAAACTTAAGAACATACTTCATATATAAAATTGCAGGAAGCGATGCTGACAAGTCAAACCAATTGAAATCAGTCAGATATACAGTATATATATATTTTTTTTACATTAGTCATCTAGTATTTATTTGCTTTTATAAATTATGATTGTGATATGTCCAATGTGTATCTCATTAACAGGTGAAGCTTCTCGGTCCAAAGTGACACAATCAGCTGACCCTGGAGAAGAGTATAGATTTATACTTCTAGGAGGTGATGACATGGGAAAGAAGGATGCATGCAGGATAATCCTTAGGAATGGGCAGACCCAACAAAGAGCTGATTTGGAAGAGTGGGAGGTGATGGAGAACTGTGTCCAAGGAAGACATGTCACTGTGGCAGATAGTCCTTCTTCTTGGTTGAAGCACTTGAAATCATTCTTTTTTTCCAGGAGAGTAAAGACTATCAGAAATGACATACAGAAATGTGTATCAGTGGTGTCCCCTGGGCCTCATGCATTTCTTTTGGTGATTAGAGATGGATGTGACCCTGGAAAAGCACATCGCCTTTTAAAAGCAGCTGCTTCAGTGTTTGGGAATGAGGCATTCGACTATAGCATGGTGCTGTTCGTTCCAGGATCTGGAGAAAAGCGTTCACAACCTGCCTCAATGAAGTGTGTTAAGAAATGTGGGAACAGGCATCACTTTCTTGAGGACACTGATTGCAGTGTTCAGGAGCTTTTCAGCGAAGTTGCGGATATGGTAGCTAACAAAAAGAGTAAGTTCTTTATTCCACCAGCCTATGCAGACTTCATGGAAACTGTATTTGAACCATGGGAAAAGAAAAGAATTTCATACGCAAAGCAATTACTGGATGAATGCAAAAACGAGAAAGACAGCCTTATAAAAAGAATTGAAGAACTAAAAATGGAGTTCCTGGGAGAAAGTGAACTAAAAAAGGAGTTGGAAACTTCCAGAAGTATTGAGCGTATACTGAGAAAGGAACTGGATACTTATCAGCTGGGAGAACGTGAACTAAAAAATGAGTTGGAAACTTCCAGAAGTAATGAGCGTACGCTTAGAAAGGAACTGGATACTTATCAGCTGGGAGAAAGGGAGCTAAAAAAGGAGTTGGACATTTCCAAAAGTAATGAGCATATACTAAGAAAGGAACTGGAATCTTATCAGCTGGGAGAAAGTGAATTAAAAAAGGAGCTGGACACTTCCAGAAGTAATGAGCGTACACTAAGAAAGGATTTGGATACTTATCACCTGAGAGAAGGTCAACTAAGAACGGAACTGAATGCTTCCCAACAAAGAGAGAGTAATCTAGGAAAGCAACTGGAAGATTACAAAATCAAGGACAGTAATCTCAGGAAGCACTTGGATGCTTCCAACGCAAGGGAACATAAACTAAGAAAGGATTGTGATGTTTTGCAAAAAAGAGAGCGTGAACTGAAAACAAAGTTGGATGATTCTCAGCTAAGACAGAGTGAACTAGTAAAAGAATTGGACGATTTCAGGAGAAACGAGCGTAACCCACAAAGGGTACTGGATCCGTCTCAACAAAGAGAGAATGAGGTTAGAAAGGAGGACTGTGGCATGGAAAAGGACAATAAAGGGCAAGTGTCACAACACATTGGACCCGGAGAACGCAGGGGCAGCAAAGAATCTGATTTTACGACCTGTAAGTATCAGTGTTATTCTGTATTTCAAAGCCATTTTCATGCGCTGAACTAACATAAATACAGTAGTCGTATTAATGGTCCATTAATTTAATCAGTCATATTCCCTTTTTGTGACACATGGCACAATAATGACATTTTTTTTCTATAGCTAAAGTAAAGCAAGAACCTTTTAAAAACAATTACAGACAGATAAACGACAATATAATGGCAATTGTTTTTCCTCCCATTCTTTTGTTTTTTGCTATACACTGAAGAGATTTGGATTTGAGATCAAAATATGAATATGAGATGATAATTTCAGATTTCATCTCCTGATAATTACAACAACTTAAAACTTGAAACTCCAATTTAAATTTAGTTAAGTAGTACATTGTTTAATTTTGTCCATCACATATTTGGCTATATTACCGGTTTATATATATATATACACCACCAGTCAAAAGTTTTGACACACCTACTCTTTTTCATAGGTTTTTCTTTATTTTTTTTTGCTTCCTACATTGTAAAACATTACTGAATACATCACAATTATGAAGCAACACGTATGGCATATCTGAATTATGTGGTAAACAAAAACGTTTAAAAAAAACCCAAAAAAACAAAATATGTTTCATATTTTAGATTCTTCAAAGTAGCCACCGTTTACCGTGATGATGCAATCGGCATTATCTTACCCAGCTTCA
>JAQQZR010000011.1:20670012-20682767 GCA_030068235.1 Notoglanidium macrostoma
GTGAAGTAAATTTACAACTTAAGAGGGACGAACAGGGGGGAGAAAATTGGGGTTTGTTCTATTCAATCTTTGGATGGGTTGCTCCTATCATTGTGATTTTTCTTTTGATTATCTGTTGTGTTCCAGTTTTTATTTCATGTTTGCAATCATTTATCATTCAACGGATGAAATCTATAATGAATCCTGCTTTTCCTGCTGTACCAGTGTCAAAGGAGCAAGATTTTATGTTCTAGTATTTGTTCTTTTAGAAAAAAGGGGGCATTGTTAAATTGAAAATCTTGTCCCTGTCCCTTTTCTTTTCTTTCTGTGTCCTTTGACCCTGCTGCCAGGGAGTGTCATTGTGGCTCTTCGTGACTCAGGAGTTAACGGTGTCCTGCTTTCTTTCCGGTCCTGTGATCCTCAGATAATTTAGGTCCTCTTGACATGACCTAATTGAATTGTTTAGGTTAAGCTATCATAAAGAACACTCCATACGTATCTTCTCTTATCATAAACTAATCAGCAGGGTATCAATTGTCTTTAGGTTTTATAAACAAAGCATCTGTTTCTTATCTGTTCCTTTGAAGAATGTACAATGACATTTGTATTCCTATGTATAAATACTGCTAGAATTTCAGCGGTAAAATCAGACTGTGTTTAACATGACCGTGTGTCTGTTAAGATCATTCTCCAAGCGCTTGTCACGCAGAGGAAGAGAGAGACGGTTATGGAGTCTGAAAGAGATTGAACCTGAATAAGAAATAAATCTTGTTTATTTCTTGAAAAAAATATGGATTACTATAGTTGTTCTATAGGGCTGTTTAATGTATTTTTATCATTTACTATTTACTGTTGGTCTCAAATGCATTAAGAAGGAAAGAAATTCCACTGATAACCTTTTATGTCAACAGCCACTCAACTAAGTAAAGAGAAACAACAGTCCATCATTATCCACTCTCTTTTAAAGTAATAAAAATAAAGAAAAAATTTGAATTAGAAGGTGTGTCCAAACTTTTGACAGGTAGTGTATATACCTGTATATACTGTGGTCCTTAGTAGTTCACGTCCTAATACGGAAGTTCGTTCTTCGGCTTTATATATATATAAAATTACACACATACATACACATATAAAATTACACACACATACATACACTATATATATATATATATATATATATATATATATATATAAAATTAATAGTATAAAGACATTATTATAAATTAATTACATTTAGGGTTTGGACTAGGTAAAACCAACATTACTAAATTACATGGAATATGAGTTAAGAAGCATGTAGTAGAGTCATTCTATAATTAGGGGTACATTTCATGTCAACCAAAAAGTGATAAAATCAGTGTACTTTTTTGCTAAATGATCAAGGTGTTTCCACAACATACCCACACAATTTGCTAAATGCATTAATTGCCATGCTTAAGCTCTAATGATTTTTTAAATATTTAAATGAAAATAAACATTTGATTCATTATTTTGTCAACTGTTATAGACAAAAGTTGTCTTAGAATACATTAATGAGATACTACACATTTGATAAAACATGTATTTGAAAGTTTCTGAGTCTATTTACTAGGGATTTTGAGGTTTTCTGTCTAACTGATTTGAAAATATGAAATTTGAGCTTGATAATGGATTTTCTGTAGGCTGATCTCATCAAGGATGAATTTTTTTTAAAACATAAATCCATATTACAATGAATTTAGTGTTATTCGACATCCATATATGACTCCCCTCTCTAGAAATGTCCCCCATCATTTTTATTGCAGTTTAGACAACATTTAAAAGATTTATGAAACAAAAATTATATGCAACACCGTTGCCAGACAAAGTAACACAATTGACAGGACACATTAAGAAAAAAAGAGAAACCTTTATTTAAGATAAAATCGTGTTATTTTGATGCCACAGATTGTAATTAAGCATCACAATTTTAAAGTTTTCACAGAATGTTTACGGAAGCTAATAGCAACATTGGATACAACATTAAACAATTAAATATTCCACATTTAAAGTTTGACAGACTGTTGGAAGCTCATGGGAATACGAAACATTTTTAATCCACAGTTCTTAACAGAAATAAGCAAAACAAAACATAATTAACATCTTAAAAGGGGAAAGCTCTTCTCCTCTTGCCTTTACCTTCCCCCTCTCTGCTCCCGTATCATCTGTCCTTTTTATAATTTTTTGTCCTTTCTTCCTCCCGCCCTTCTGTCCTTCTTCTCCTTCTTTCTTCCATGCCTTCCTTTCATCCTTGCATTCCTCTCTACCAAGTTATTGAACATGAACTCATTAATCAATGGAAAAATCAAACATCATATCATTAATGCAAACATATGATGTTAATACTGAATTATTCTCATTCAGAAACAGTCCTTTCCAACTCATCCTACTCATAGTCTATTTTATGTTCCAGTTTCTTTTGTTCTTTTGTATTTCTTTTGATTTCAGACAGTTCACATTTCTGAGATCTCGGACCATATGTCTCTGTCAATCGCCACATGACGTGAAGTCACGGGAGTTGGAGGAGGGATCATTCTGATGATATCATCATGCAAGTACTATAGGACATCATCCCGTCTTGGCCAGAAAAAGCGGTTGATTCCAATCCGGTGCATACATTTTACTTCGACATGAACTTCGGTCACCTCTTGAATAATTCCAGGATAAATGACATTATCATATTTAAGATAACACCTGGCCGATGATGTCGGAGTTTTGAAAAAGGAATTTCAAACAGCTTCCGACATGGGTATGGGTACTGTATGGGTTCTGTTGCCTCAACCTCAAAGGTGAAGACTTTGGAATTATATCATTGGCACTCCAGGGTCTGTCTGGTTGAGCAAAGACAGCTCACATCACGGTAACTGATTTGTCCCGGGGTAACTGTTACTACTTGGTGAATGCGCATGGTTGACGGCACCACCGGGAGACTGTCAGGCATGTTCTTTGTGGCTTCATTTAAACTATTCTCACTTATGTAGAACAGTTTCACTGAAGTCTGTGCATCTATCAGTATGTTGTAAAAGAGCTCAGCATTTGGTATGTTATTCCCTTGGCTGACAAGCCTGTCAGCGGTCCTTTTGAGGAGGCCTCCAACTCCATCTGGAGAACCTTTACCATGGCTCGCCTCAAAAAAGTTCCAGGTGCCTGATTGGAAACCCCACTGGTGCAACTTTGTACAAAACAGACATAAATTACCTTTCTGCCTGTATTGTGTGCACGGTCCATCACTGAAGAAGTGCACCATGGTCACATTTGGATAGTAAGCCTTGACCAGATTGAGTATTGGGGATAGGATCTTCAATTCCACATATGGAGTGTTGCCAGGTGCTGGTTCGATGCAAAATGTATGGCTTGGATTTCAGAAGAGTGCTTGCAAGCATAGTTTTCCGAGAAATCTTCATGAATTAGACATTCATGCTCTTTCATACTCCTCTTTAGTTACCGATAGTAAGCAAATTGCTGTTTTATGTTAAAGAGGTGTCTTCTGAAGTTTTTAAGTTGGCATTGGAAGAGCTCTAGCAGGTTCTCCAAGGTCATCTCCATCCTCTTTTTCACAGTTATTTTGAGTGACACTTTCTCCTTTTCACCTTGCTTGTTCTTTTTCTCTCTGAGAATTGTATCTGTTGCCCACTGTGTGAAAAAAACACTTGTTTGTATATCTCCCTTAGTTTTTGTTCTGGGTGACTCTGAATCTTGCTGTAGTCTTGCAAGTCTTTTTCTGAATTTGTCGGGGGTTTTTTCTGTTGTTTGAGTGATTCCTTCAGAGCCTGAATCTCGCTGTATAACTTGGACTCCCTTCTCTTGACTTTCTTCCTTCCAGCATTTCTCTGTCTGAAATTATACACAAAGCATTACATTATTGATCATGTGTTCATTTATGCTCACTGAACAGAATGAAAATAAGCAATTTACTTTAGTCTTAACAATAATTTCATAATCAAATATATTATTAAACCTATTTCCTGTTGTTCAATAAACCTCTACCTTGATATCTGAGGATGCGGATCAATGGGTGACTCTGGGGTGGAGTAAACTGGTTCTCTACCACTTTCTTTCTCTCTCTGCTCTTGCGTTGGGCTCTTCTCCAATATGCTTGTTTCCTTCTTTTCTCCCTCTCACTTAAGTCTTTCACTGCCTTCCCTAGCTTTTTGTTCTCATGACACTTCTCTGTGTGTTTCTGTAAATATGAAGCCCTTCTCTCAGGATCAGCATCACACCGAGGCCTGTACTGGCACTGCTTCTCAGCAGAAGATAATCTCATCTCCCTAATACATAAATCACTCTGTTTAAAACTGTATGTAACACTGCTGTTGTAACATATGAATGTAGTGATTTAAAAGTGCATTTTTACATTTTTCCATCCTTGTTATGGATCAAATTACACAAATGTCAGCAGGAACCCATCCTTTCAAACCACTGAATCGTATCAAAATGATCCATACTTAATGAAATCATTGTTTTGTTGATACAAGTATATTGCTGAATTGATTGTAATTAATTAAATTAATTAATTCATGTCATTTCTCTATAATAATAATAATAGTTAATGAATTATTATTATGATTTTTTTTTTATCAAAAACACCCAGTGTAAGCATAAACTATGACAATAAACCATGTGAACATTGTCAACTTTCTTAATCTCTGTCAACCATGTTACACTTGATTGGTAACACATTTGACATTTTTTTCATTTTAGGCACTTGTGATAACCACTAGGTGCTAATATGTCACCTCATGGCCTTAATCAACTTTTGTTTAAACAAACTGTCTTTACAATTTTGTAAATATAATATCTAAAGCAACTACACAAGAACATGCTGATAACAGCTGATGAGCAGTTAACCCACTCTATGTGCAGACAGTAATATTGATGAAATATTGAAGAGGAGAAGAAGAAACTTACCTCACTGCTTTTAAAATTTGCTCCAGTGAAGGAAGTGACATGATGTGGTGTTGGTCACATGACTTTGGAGCAAACCAATGCTGAATTATAGGGGTTTTGTTAATGGGTAACACAGTTGACAGACATTTCACGGACACAAGCAAAGTGAATAACTTAATGTATATTAATGAGTCAAATAGTTTGTAATTCACCTTTCCCATGTTTTAATAGGCTTTTTGTTTGAACAAAAAATGATGTAAATAATATACAAAAACAGATATTCTATTGTTAAATTGAAGAACAAAGCTTGACCATTAGCAAATAAGATGGCACAAAAAAAGCAAATTCCAATATAGAGTATGCATTTTCTGCAAAATAAATGTTGGAACCTGTTCACTTTTGGATTAAATTAAAAAGAAATGTGCCCCAATATAAAATTGATCATTGCTTGATGTGAATATTTAGTAAAATTGATAAATACGACCTGAGGACATGACATGTACCCCTAATAATAGAATGACTCAGCAATATCTCAAGATTAGGTTGATGTGATTTCGTGTTGTTCAGAAAGTTGCCTATTTACAATTTTTATTCTCTGCCATTTGTTTTGGTATGGACAGGAATAAGAGTATTCTTGCATGTTAGTGAACATTGTCATATTCTTTTTAATTGTTCCACAAACATTTTTCAATTAATAAGAGGGAAACTTTAAATTAAGAAAAACAAACAAACAAACAAAAAACAACAAGGAACTGTTCATATTTCCATACAATAAACTCACTAATATTCTTCTTAATTAAAGTCATGGGAAAATGGAAAGTGTTATCAGAATAAAATGCAGCCTTTATCTTTCTCCATTTTTTCCAGCAGGGCATAGTCAATGCTTTTAACAAACCACATTAACCCCTCCCTTTTGCAGAGATGCCACCCATTGTAATTAAAGTCATGGGATTCTGTATATCTTTACAGGCCTATACACAGTCACTGCTCCAGCATAAATGAAAAAATAAATGTAGATTGAAGATCATCCTCAGGTTTACCATGAAGGTATGCATGTATACTTTTCTATGATTTTCCTTCAGTGGTTGCTATATTGATCCTGATGACTGGATGAAGCTTCTAGTGTGAACTGATTCATACAGTCATTTCATAGTGCATATTTTATTTTGAAGTCATTCTCTTTCAAACATTCTGAATGCCTGACTAAATGATTAACTGTTTTCTTCAGCTATGTGTGTATGTCTTTGCATGCTGTGTACTGTGTTTGTGCTTGCGGAGACTCAATGACGCAAACGTACATCATACTGGCTGTATTTTTCCACAGATACATAGTTTGCAATTTCCTATAATTTATATAACCAGAATTTTATTACAGAAACATGGAACTAAAATGTGACCTATTGTTTTCAATTGAGCCATACAGGAAAGTAAATTTATGTGGGGGAAAAAATTAAGCAGTCTGAAGAATGTTTTAGTTGTGGAGTACTTGTGTGATTATACATGTGTTATTCAATCTGGATTTTATAAACAATGGTACTTGATACAATGTTTTAGTGGAACTGAACTGTTAATAAAGTTAATAATCTGTTTTTATTGTTTTAGGAGCACTGATTTGGGGAGTTTGGAGTACACTGCCATATTGAGTAAGAGAACTGATTTGCCAATTATCTGTTCCCATCACAGATGTATTGAACACTTTCGTCAATAGGTGAAGAAATTACCCAATATGATTTCAGGTAGGTGCAACTTTTCTGACCAAATACCTAAACAGCAGGGCTTTATTTTGGATAGGTACTTATCAAAGAAACGAGAGTCCATGTCTGATGAAACATGAAGCATTAAAGTTTAACAGATTAAGGAATTTCAGGGTGGTTTTTTAACAGTTGCTAAATTACATTTTTTATGCCTTTATAAAAATCTTAAAATACAAATCCAAAAGCTCAAACTTAGTTCACCAAAATACATCTCTGTCTGGCCAAAGCAAACATATTTTCTGAAAGTAACATTTACATTAGGGTTAGCTTAACAAACATTATTTAGAGTATTTCTTGTGAACTTGTTCAAACATCAAGACTGTTATGACTTGGTCTAGGTCAGGCCACAACATACAAAGGAATAAAGCAGATGGAGCACTAATGGACACAGGATACGCAGGTGCAGGAACCGCAGATGAACTGGAAGGTGGCCTATTTCTTAGCACCATCTCTTACTCCAGTACCACTGGATCTATGCATTTGGGGTCCTTGGGATTGGCTTCAGCATCCGCTGCAGCCAAATTCTCCAAACCAACTGAATGTGATGCAACACCCACCTCGGGAGGCTCAAGAAGCACTCATTGCTTTACCAGCCCCACATACAGCAGCTTTTTAGTAGTAACAGATCTTCCTTATGGCATTGCTCAAACTGCTCCAATGTGGGCCAAATAGAAAACTGGTCAAGATTAAATTTAGCAGCCATATCTCATTATCTAAATATACATTCCCCCACCACAAAGACAAACCCACCAGACAAATGCGCAGAGAGAACAACGGGACAAATCGATGGAATACCCAGGACGAGTCCCCATTTCTGTTCTGGCCCAACCTGGACTAGGTCATAAAAGAGACCTTTTGACACCAAGTCCATGGTGACCATGCTGTCATTCTTTTATGCTAAACCCATCAGTAATGGTGGACAATCAATTTTTTTTCTTATGTCTTACAAATCTCTAGCATATAGGGTAACCTGTCTCCAAAGCTGGCAATAGCCACATATTAGCTACAAGTTATCTTCATACCATAACTTAACTACATTGTTTCTAACAAGCTGTTTCTATTTTTATTACTTTTGCAAGCTAATTGCACTTCAGTCTGTTACAGGTAGTGGATAATCTATGTGACTCTTACTTACTTCTTACTTCACATGCAGTGGGCAATGGCATGCTAGGCATGGTGTGCAAGGACACACATGAAGCATCATTAACGACAGTCTGCAACATCATGAACAACCTCCAAAGTGGAGGGGTGGAAAATCACAGTCCACTGTTCAATGGAGACTTAGAGAACAATAATATAGAGGCCATACTACGAGATGTATACCACTCATCAGCAGTAAAAATCAAAAAGCCAGATTGCAATTTGCAGAAAAGTACAGAGATGAGCCACAACAGTTCTGGAACAAAGTTTTATGGACTGATGACACAAAAAGTAACCTCTACCAAAGTGATGAAAAGGCCAAAGTATGGAGAAAGAAGGGATCTGTTCATGAACTGAGAGCAGCCTACAAACACGCCTGCCGGAGACTATAATAGCCGACAGCCATCAAAAGTTCAGATTCACCATTGTACTGTTACACATGCCTAGACTCACTTACACAAGCATACCAACAGTATAAAAGGACAATCATTCAACTATTACATTGCAAAGTATATGCTGAGTGTTTCTTACATGTTGATACCAATGCCTTCCCTTGGCTAAGTGTTTTCTGGTTAAGATTTCTGTTCTCTTTATATGGTCATTGTCTTTTGCCTTGGTTACTCTGATTGCACATTAGCTGACTACTGCCTGTATCCTGACTTTGATCTTGCCTCATGTTTTGGATTTGATTGACTGTTTTTTAAAAAAAAATTCTGAACTTGCAACTGTCTCTACCATCTGACAGAATACTTCACCTGAACAACAGTACTTGGTCACCAAAGGCCACCTGGCCAGTGAGTAGCAACAACAAACTGCAATGATCAATGACCAGTTGGCACTGTTGGAACTCTCAAGCATGCTAGCACCCACCTGGGTTACTATGGTGGCACCCTCTCAATCTGCTCCATTGCTGATTGCTCATCCTGACAAATATTCAGATGTTCCTGCTTCATGCAATGTTTTCATGCTTCAATGCTCATTCTATTACTCCAGTCAAGGATGAGTGCCAGAAAAGACAAAAATCATTCCACTTGCTCACATATAGGCTCTCAACTGAGCTACTGCTATCTGGGACCGATGAGAAGAGCACACCACCCCCTGTGAGTGCTTCCTGGAGCTCTTTCTGCAAGTTTTCCCCCAAGGGAAGTGACATAGGAGAGCAATTCCACATGCTCCAACAAGGAACTCAGAAAACCACGGAGTTATGAGAGTTACACACTCTCACTGGTGGCAGTATCTGGAATGAGCCAGGGATCAACATTATTACTCACCAAAATTGTAACTGTGCAGATAGGGTACTCAAAGAGTTTTTCTATTTTTTCAGTGCTGATTGATTCTGGAATAGCTACACATTTTATCTACAGCTCATAAAACTGAATGTGCCTAGCCAACCACTGCAATACACTGCATGTCCAAGCCCTTAACAGGGGACTCATATGCAGGGGATCAATATTCTATTGTACCCCTTTTTCTCAGTGCCAGCAACCTCCAACAGGAACAAATCTCTCTCCTTGTCACAGTCACCAAGAACTTTATCATCCTAGAGTTTCCCTGGATGCGCACCCACAACCCACAGATCTTCTGGTAGAGGAGTAAAATACTCCACTGGTCCCCACATCATTTAAACCACTGTCTACAGGTCTGTATGGTCTTGGTAGCATCTACTTCAGTTGATTGTTCTGAAATCAAGTCTCACACAGATACCTATGGAATATGAGAACCTTAAGGAAGTCTTTTAACAAGATCAAAGCTAGCAGCCTCCCTCAACAACCATACGACTGTGCCATTCAGCTCATGGATGGTGATATGCCCCTCACAACCATCTGTTATTTTTCAGTTAAGGAAACCCAAGCCATGGATGAATACATCATGGAGGCTCAGAAACAAGAATACATACATCCTTCCACATTACCAGCATAAGCATGGTATTTCTTTCTGGAAAAAAAGGAGGGCTCAGGACATGCACTGAAAATCATCGATTAAACCTGGTAACAGTCAAGTATCGTTATCCTATACCCTTAGTCCCAGCAGCACTGGAACAACTCAAGGTAGCAGACATCCTCACGATTTGCACAGTGCATACAATCTCATCTAGATCTGGGAGAGAGATAAGTGGAAAATGGCCTTCAGCACTATCTCTGGCCACTTTGAGTACTACATCATGACATATTGGCTATGGTGCATGCACACACTGCTCCAGTGCCTCATAAATTATGTCCCCCGGCATCAACTCCCCTTCCTGAGAGGAACATGTCACTCATGTCAGGAGGGTTCTTGTAGAAACAGCTATATGTGAAAGGGGAGAAATGTGAGATCCATGCTACCACAATAGAATTCCTTGTTGACATCATCAATCAAGAGGGTGTTCTCATGTACAATGTTCTCATGCCAACTTATACTGCCGATTCAGAGGGTTCAGTTCTTTTGCCACTTCCTCACACCTCTACTCAAGATAAGGCCAATAAAGCTACAATAATCCCCTTAGCAGACCAAGAATTTCAACAGTTCAAGAAAGTTTTCTTGTCAGACCCCATCCTGAAACACCCAGACACTTCCAGGCCAATCATCAAGGAAATTGATGAATCATGGAACACTTCAGAAAACTGGTATGGGGTGGTGTCACAGAGGTTTGGAGAGAACTACAACATTGGCACCTGTGGTGGAAATTCACTTGCTAATAAAACAATTACTAGTAACACCTGATTAATGATCAAGCAAATATTTATTTGATCAGAATAAAATCAAGTGCTAAGTAGTCACTTCTACATATACACCTGAGAATACCAAAGGTACAAGAGTGCTGCAAAAAGACTTTTCCCTTTACATGAGTAGATAGATGTTAGCACATGAATAATGCATGAGACATTTTCTACTCCTAAACATGGTCAACTTCCAGTATTACACAAATATTCATCATTATCATCAGTCTTCATTCAACATACCATGTCTATTTTCTCACATGCAGCTGGAAAAAACTGACACGATTATCCTCGACTCAAGCAACACTTTCTATAACATGGTAGCTTCTACTTAGACACAGACAACTTATTCTTTCACTCTTATAGCTTGTTTCATTTCCAAATCCCATATACAGCCCCCTTCCTAAGTATTGGAACAGTGGCATAATTGTTTTTGGAATATTACCTCTGCACATCAATACAATGAATTTGAAAGGAAGCCATCAAGATGAGATTGAAGTGTAGCCTTTCAGCAATAATTCAAGGGTTTCAACAAAAATGTTGAATTAACCATTTAGGAATTACAGCAATTTATTAACAGTCTCAAAGTAATGAGACAGTTGACTGATCAAAAAGATAGCAAAAACTTTAGGAGTGGCCAAATCAACAATTTGGTACATTCCTAAAAAGGAATAATCTGGTGAGCTCAGCAACATCCAAAGGCCTGGAAGACCTCAAAAGTCAACTTAAGTGGATGATCATAGAATTCTTTCCTTGATATAAAAAAAAACCTTCACAAACCCTTCAAGCCCCTTCACACTTGAGGAGGTAGGAGTATCATTGTCAAAGTCTATAATAAAGAGATGCCTTCATGAGTGTAATTACAAAGGGTCTCAAGATGCAAAACACTGGTAAAGCTCAAGAACAGAAAGGCCAGATTAGCCTTTGCTAGAAACCCTGCCCAGATCAGGAACAAAATTCTTTGGACAAATGAAACCATCATTAACTCATACCAGAATGAAGGGAAGAGAACAGTATGGAGAAGACCTCATGATCCAAAGCATACCACAGCATCTGGCAAACATGGGTATGTGCGGCTGCCAATGGAACTGAGTTACTGGTGTTTATTGATGTGACTGCTGATGGAAGTAGCAGGATGAATTATGAAGTGTACACAGACATACTTTCTGCGTAGATTCAGGCAAATTTTACAAAACTCATAGTACAGCACTTCACAGTACAGATGGACAATGATGCAAAACATACCCTGAAAGCAGCCCAAGAGCTTCTTAAGGCAAATAAATTAAATGTTCTTAAATGGCTGAGTCAGTCAACCCAACTGAGCATGCTTTTGATTTACTGAAGACAAAACTGAAGACAGAAAGACCCATAAACAAGCAGCAACTAAAGGTGTCAGCAGTAAAGGCCTGGCAAAGCATCTCAAGGGATGAAATATAGCATTTGGTGATGTCCATGGACTTGAGACTTTAGGCAGTGATTGATTTGCATCCAAGTATTAAAAATGATGCTTATATTTATAATTGTTAGTTTGTTAAGTTACTTTTGAATTAATGCTGAAAGTCTACACTGATGAACAGAGGCAAAATGATGAAAATTGTGTTACTGTTCCAATACATTTGGAGGGGATTGTATAAACAGAAGTATGACAAACAATAGTCAAACATATTGTTCAATATATTTAAGGCTAAAGAAATTAACATGTGCAACAAGTCCAGTCGTGAAATTTCCTCGCTACTAAATATTCCACAGTCAACGGTCAGTGGTATTATAAAAAAGTGGAAGCGATTGGGAACAACAGCAACTCAACCACAAAGTGGTAGGCCACGTAAAATGACAGAGCGTGGTCAGCGGATGCTGAGGCGCATAGTACGAAGAGGTCGCCGACTTTCTGCAGAGTCAGTCGCTACAGACCTCCAAACTTCATGTGGCTTTCAGATTAGCTCAAGAGCAGTGCGTAGAGAGCTTCATGGAATGGGTTTCCATGGCCGAGCAGCTGCATCCAAGTCATACAGTACATCAAGTGCAATGCAAAGCGTCGGATGCAGTGGTGTAAAGCACGCCGCCACTGGACTCTGGAGCAGTGGAGTCGCGTTCTCTGGAGTAATGAATGACGCTTCTCCATCTGGCAATTTGATGAATGAATCTGGGTTTGGCGGTTGCCAGGAGAACGGTACTTGTCTGACTGCATTGTGCCAAGTGTGAAGTTTGGTGGAGGGGGGATTATGGTGTGGGGTTGTTTTTCAGGAGCTGGGCTTGGCCCCTTAGTTCCAGTGAAAGG
>JAQQZR010000011.1:20686256-20697079 GCA_030068235.1 Notoglanidium macrostoma
TACTATTCACTGTTGCTCTCAAATGCATTAAGAAGGAAAGAAATTCCACTAATAACCTTTTATGTCAACAACCGCTCTACTAAGTAAAGAGAAACACCAGTCCATCATTATCCAGTCTCTTTTAAAGTCATAACAATAAAGAAATAATTGAATTAGAAGGTGTGTCCTAACTTTTGACCGGTAGTGTATATATATAATTGAAGGAAAAATAGATTTGTATGTTTTTTCTTCTTGTTTGTGTAGAACTCTACAGACACGACACTAAAGCCTAAACCACAGACGAACAACACAGATACATGTACAGCACCGACCTGCAGAGGACGGAAATCTGCAATTTTAATGTTAATTGATTTTTGTTTGCTTTCAATGAATGATTTTGCTAGTTTTTATATCTCAGTGCTTTGATATTTTTTTATATAATTTAATATAATTCCTCTAGTGGTCTCGTGTACATCCTACATAATTTTCTGCTAATTGTTTTAAAAAATAACAGGCCATGTATTTGTTTAAAACAATCATATTTCTTGACTGTTTCATGCCTCAGAGTTGGAAGTCACTTGATATTGGTTTTACTCTGAATAAAGATTGCTGTTTTCCTGGAATCCTTTTACAAGAGTGGGAAATTATTGGCACCTCATACTCATGTAAATGAAATAGTAATATATTTCTAACAATGGATTTCATATTCTTTATTAATTCAGATATGCTTTTGTGCTATGTTTGATTTTCATCTGTTTTTTTTTTATTTATTTGTGATTCAGATCATTAAAATACTGTAAGTTGTGAGCTACAGCACATGGCCTACAGGCATCTATGACCAGGCCAGTGTTGAAAAAACATTTATACTGACTGATAATGGTTCTGTAGTAAGGAGGAACATGTGAATAAGAAGCTGATCGAGATGCATGCAGTACACTGACAAAACCAAAGAACACTAACAGAAAGAAACCCTGGATTGTTGATACCTTGGTATACTTACATACACACATACATTCACTACATGGCCAAAAGTTTATGGACACCAAACCATCGCACCCATGTGCTTGTTCCCCCTTCGCAGTCATTCTGGAACAGGTTTAGGCCTCTTAGTTCCAGTGAAGGGAAATTGAAGTGGTATAGCATACAAAGGCTTTCAAAACTATTTTAATACATACATCCATACATACACCTGCGTTAGGAATACCATGATTTCTCTTCCATGTCATAATTAAACTAATAATTAGTAACTGCATAATTACATGAACATAGATTCAATATCTGAAGTATATTGAAATATATTAACTACACACATGGATGTATCTGTGTAGATCATCTCCAGTGCATTATATAAGAATATAGAAGAACATTAGGATCTTTACCTTTTTCCCTTGAATGTTTCTTCTACTTTTTATATTAAAAAAATCTAAATAATGCAAAAATATTAAACATCAATCTGAACAAAAAAATGTTTTATTAAGACGGAATTGGACTTTTCAGAACTGTTTACTTTTTATAACGTGAAATTGTTCAGAGTGGTGGCTTTAACTTGCAAAAAATTTACCATTTATTAATCGTCCATCTGAGATAAATGTACAAATGTAAGTTGTTCTGGATACGAGTGTCTGCCAACAGCCTGAAATATAAATGTAAATCCTTCTGTGTATGCAAAAACTGAAGAGGTTTGTGGTTTTTCTTTATTTTTACTATTTTCTACATTGTAGAACAATACTGAAGACATCAGAACTTTTTACGGCACGCATTCGCTGTGGCATCTTTTCGATGAGCTTCTGCACTGTCACAACATTTATTTCCATCCAGAGTTGCATTAATTTCTCGCCAAGAACTTGAAGAGATGCCGGGACAGTGAAGGTCTGGTCTGGAGGCCAATACATGTGTGGAAATGATGTCTCGTGCTCCCTGAACCGCTCCTTCACAATTTGAGCCCGATGAATCCTGGCATTGTCATCTTGGAATATGCCCGTGCCATCAGGGAAGAAGAAATTCCCTGCTGGAATAACCTGGACATTCGGTATATTCAGGTAGTCAGCTGACCTTATTCGTTGGGCACATAACGTTGCTGAACCTCGACCTGCCCACCTGCACAACCCCAGATCACAGCACTGCCCCCGCAGGCTTGTACGGTAGGCATGATGGCTGCATCACTTCATGCTCCTCTCTTCTTACCCTGATGCCCCATCACTCTGGAACAGGGTACATCTGGACTCATCAGACCACATGACCTTCTTCCATTGCTCCAGAGTCCAATCTTTATGCTCCCTAGCAAACTTAAGCCTTTTTCCCGATTAGCCTCACTGATCAGTGGTTTTCTTAAGGCTACACAGTGGTTTAGTCCCAAACCCTTGAGTTCCCTTCGCACTGTGATAGTGAAAATGCTCTTACTGTCACTGTTGAACATAGCCGTGAGTTCAGCTGTTGATTTTTTTACGATTTGATTTCGCCAAATGTTTCAGTGATCGCCGATCACCATCATTCAAGATTTTTTTACGACCAGATTTCTTCCACGAAGATGATGGCTCCCCACTATTCTTCCAGTTTTTAATAATGCGTTGGACAGTTCTTAACCTAATTTTAGTAGTCTCAGCATCTCCTTAGATGTTTTCTTTGATTGATGCATGCCAATAATTTGACCCTTCTGAAACAAATCTTTTCCACGATCACAGGACGTGTCTTCTGACATGGCTGTTTAAGGAATGAGAAGCTGCTCACTGCATCAGTTAGGGTTAAATAACTTGTTGCCAGCTGAAACATAATTATCCATGCAGTAATCATCCAATGGGAGGCTCTTACCTATTAGCTTTGTTAAATCCAGGTGGGGACCTTTTTTTGGACAGGCAGTGTATATAGAATTATGTGGTTACTCAAAAAAGTGTTTAAAAATACAAAATATGTTTCATATTTTAGTAACTTCTAAGAAGTTTACCATGATAAAGCTTAGCACTCTATTGTTATTATCTTAACCAGCTTCATGAGGTCGTCACCTGGAACGCTTCTCATTAACAGTTGAGTCTTCTTAATGTGTTTGAGATCATCGGTACAGTAAATAGCCTATAAATAACTATAGAAATCCATATTATATCAAGAACCATTCAACTAAGTAAAGAGAAACTACAGAACATCATTACTTTAATGACATGAAGGATCTTTTAAGTAATAATAATAAAGAAAACCAATTGACGTAGAAGGCATTTCCAAACTGTTGACTGGTGCTGTATGTTTAACGGAAAGTAGGAACAAGGAATTGTTGACTCAGGGGAAATGGCACTGGCATATGATCATCTGCATAAAAAAAACAACTGGTTATAAACCCTTAAACTTGTCTAAACATGAAGCAGAAGAACAATGAGGGCAAAGTCTACCAGCTAGCAGATGAAATGACAGTAATACTGTATACTTTGACATCTCTACTCTAAATAACTATTTCACCAAAATAACATTTTATTTAAGCTATGTTCTAACCTTGCCTTGGCTGTCTGCTTGTAATCATCATTCTAGCTAAAAAGCATAGCTGCAAAAGCATAGTCTGCCTGTAGATGGCTCAAATCTGCCTAGCTAAGTGTGAGTTCCTCACACAGTTCATGTTACACTTTGATCAACTTGTCGGCTAACTAGGTGCTGAAACAGCGGTAAAGTGAACAAAGATATAGGGGAAAAAATTTTATAGGTTTTTTGGTGTTATTAGTAACATTATGTTATTTGTTTTCTTTAAATAGTTACTGCTAACACTGCAGGCCCAGCGCTGATTTGTTATTGGTGTTAGTAGATTTGTTAAGGAAAAGTGAAAAAGAATGAAATGAAATGAACGAAATGAAACAAAACAAAACAAAAAACAAATAGCGTCACCATTTGCGGGTTTGCCATATACACATCAATCAGCCATAACATTAAAACCACTGACAGGTGAAGTGAATAACACTGATTGGCTCATTACAGTGGCACTTGTGCAACAGTGGTTCTCAATGGGGAATTTATATAAGCACTGTTTTTCATTCCACAAGTCATACAATTAGAAATAATGATTCAAGATTACAGATCTTTCACAAAGACATTAACAAATAAAATAATATGTGGCCAAAACGCTTTGTAATGTAAAATTACTGTCATTCGTGTTACAGTATTTTAATATGCTCCTCTGTCTGAAACACACACACACACACACACACACATTACCACGACCAAAGCTGATCCCGGCTCTACTTGAAAGAACATCATATAAACTTAATCGTATAGCTTAGGAAGGTCATAATATAAACATTGCTTTCTTGTTTGCTGAGTGTGTCAAGAGTCATGAGCAGAAACCCAAATCTCAGGAACAAGCTGAAGCATGCTCCACTATCATTTCCCCATTTGTGCTAACATCTCCATGACTAAACCACGTCTGAGAAAAATCTGCTTCTCCATCCGCCTCGAACTAATGTTTTTAAAAGTGAAACTGATTGAAGTGGAAGTCTTAGTTGTCAAACTTCTAAAAGTTTGAATGGTCGTTGGCTATAGTTAATGTTTTTGAAATTGTATTTTTTGTATTTCCTTTTTTTTTTCTTTTTTTTTTTTAACTGGGGTGTATTTTTTTAACGACTGAAACGATGAACGAGGACTCGATGCGGCAGAGGCAGCAAATGAATGGTAAGAAATATAAGAAAAGCTGTTTAAAAGGTGATTTAAAAAAAAAATAAGGTACGTATAAAATAATTCATTATAAATTCGTATGCGTCTCTAACTTCAGAAGCACACCACAGCGACCGTATAACAAAGAAACCTCAGCTAAACCAGTTTTATTTTCAGTTGTCATCAGCAGGAATCATTAGTTATGCATACTGAAGGACAACAGGTTCAGCTTATGGAATGATTAATGCAGTGCATAACTTGTTCCAGGATAATAACTTGTGCTCTTAAGATAAAAATAAAAACATCTGTGTACCTAATCCTCTACTTCTGTATATCTGTAATTCCAGAGCAGAGACAAATTTAAGAATTTAACAATTGTACTGATGACATTAGAATCCAAAAAGAACCAAAAAGAACTGTGTTCACCAGCTATGTTGTTCCTAACCTGGCAACCACAATGACAATCACAGTCAAGTCATTTTACAATGAGGAAACAGAACGGAAATGTGGGAAAACTGTACTAAATTTTTTGCAAATGATGCCCCATGGTACATAGGCTACAGAAGAGACCAACATTTCCTGATCTCATGCAATTCCTCTTTCCTTTTTTATTTGTTGGATTATATTTGTTTATATAATTAATCCTATATTTGAAAATGCCCAGGTAATATCAAAATTCAGTAACACAATCTATGGCTGATAAATATGTACAAAAATATACAAAAGCAGCTTCATTATATTTGCGTCGATACAAAATGACACAAAGTGGTTTTATATAATTGTTTTATATAAATGTTTAGGTTAATGACACAGTTATGATTTTTTTTTATTACACTACACTCTCTCCAACTTAATCTATAGACATAAAATTATCTGTTTATTTCTAATCGTGTAAACAATGAATCATACTTGTAGTAACAAAATATATCACATTTGTTCTTTTACAGCACAAGTGGATGAAATAGAATTAAGTAAGTTACTTTTAAATCTAGTTACATTTACCTGTTGCTCAGCTTGACGTCCATATTTGCAATAGGGGTTTTATGGTTCTTCAAGTTATTGTTACAACAAATTTAAAATAAAATAACAATCACTAAGACATTTTATGAAAAAAATATATATGACATGACCGGAAGTTAAAATACTTGTTCAAACAAGGCAGTCATTTAAAAAAAAAAATTAAAAATCAAGTCTTTTTAAAAAGTCACGAGTCAGGTGTATTTTAAAACTCAGTATTGCTTCAGTATTTCAGTATGCTGGAATGCTTCAGTATTTTTTTTTTTAGTGAAGAGGATCAATACTTAAGTAAGTATTCCTTTGTGCATAATAACTGGTAATATATCATCACTTATATCTATTAGGTGCATCTTCCTGCCCTCCTGGGATAAGCTCTAGATCCACCATGACCATACAGTCAGAAAAAGGTCCGAGACCACTTTTCTATCATTTAAAACTGGAAATAAACATAAAGTTGAAGAATTTTTAAACAAAGCTGTTTCCTTCTTCATTACAGATAATGTTTATATACACAGATCAGCATCAGATAAACCGAAATCAGATCTTCGTCTCGTTTTGCTGGGTGGAGATTGTGCTCATAACACTTATGCATCAAACATAATACTCAGGTCCTTTCTCATGAATTCAGCAATCAATCCAAAAAAAGGCAACATTAGAGAGGGGACCATTGATGGAAGACAACTCTCGGTATTCGTGGCTCCTTCCTACTGGATGACCCACTTGACCTCATATTGGGTTTTCTCAAATGCAGTCGAGGCCATCAAAGATGAGATTCAAAACTGCACATCACTGACATTCCCTGGCCCTCACGCCTTCCTGCTAGTGATGCGAGCTGGACATACTACTGGGAAAGAACATTATCTTTTAAAGGCAATAACCTATATGTTTGGAGCTGAGGCTTTACAGTACACCATGGTATTATACGTTTATGGAGATGAATGGGAAAGTCCGGAAAATGTTCAAAACAATCGCTGTGTGAAGATGTGTGGAATGAGATACTACATTTTGGAGAACAGTGATGAAAATGTCGAGGAGCTTTTCAGAAGAGTCGAGGCAATGACACAAAGGAAAAAAAGTAGATTTTTTATTCAGCGCTCTTACGAAAAACTCATGAAAACGTGCTTTGAAGACTGGGAAAGGGTTCAGGTGTACAAGGAAACACAATTAAAAAGAGAATTGGAAGAACTGAAGACAGAGCAGCGTCAGCGTCAGAGGGAGGATGAGTTAAAGACGGAACTTGATACGCTCAGACAGACAGAGAGAGATTTAAGGAAGGAGCTGGCAGCATCGAGACATCAAGAGAGCGTGTTACAGGAATATTTGGGCACAGATTGGTGTAGTGAGAAACAATTAAGGAAAAACTTAGATATGTTAAAAGGCAGTGAAGCAGGACAGTGGAAACCTGTACGGCGCAACAGCAAAGAGTTTTTACCACTACACAGTAAGCTCCTTATAGATTAATCTTATATATTTAGAGAATGACATTTTGACAGCTGTAGCAAACTTATGTGAATGTAATGTAATGAAAGGAATTTCATTAATAAGACAATGCTTAATAAAAAAAAAAATGTTTGTGTGTAACTGATTTGTTTTTGTGATTTCTTTCTTTGTATGCAGTGACAGAAAATCAGAACAACAAACCTGTAGATGACCATGACAAGACAAAGGAAGAGGTTTGGTGAGTATGAGTGTTTTCACATCAACAACCTTGAAGCTACTACATACTTCACCAGTTTTGATGGCAGCATTATTGGCAAAGCCTTTACCATCAGATTTTATACCCCCTTATTTATTTTCTAAAAAGTTCTGGTGAGTTTTTTTTTTTTTTATGATTTTTCTTAGTTATGATTTTTCTTATTTTTATTTTATAGACCACAAAAGAAACAACTGCCAAGGTGAAAAACTGGTCCAAACAACCCCATCTTATTTTTAACATATTATTTTCCTTTTTTGTTTATGTTGCTGACGTTATATAGAACTGCACTCTCATGCTTCATATGAAACTGTGAATCATTAGTATAGATTATGATGTCTTATACAGTACATCAGCAATGGTATGTGCATACTTGGACAGTAACCTGCAGTTGGACAATAACCTGTTTTTTTTCACATACTACATCTTTTCTGAACACCAGGAGGACATGAAGTGTGTCTTGCCTCAAATAAACTTTTGTGTGACTAACTCGGGGAGATAGACTTCTTTATAAGTCTTAAAATCCTACTTGAAATCAGCTCTTCCCTACATTAGGAAAGCCATAGAGCTTTTCATTATGTGTTACTGTTGAGCTCAATCATTTGGCTAATCACTATGAGACATCTGATATCAGGTCTCAAGTACAACTCTATAAATCACTATTATTTAAGTAAAAAAGAAAAAAAGCTGAAATTGTAGAATCATAGCTTAGTCTTGGTAAAACATGTGAACTTCGTCTTTTTTTTAAATCTCCATACTTATCTAAGGTTTATGTACTTTTGTTAATTAAATTATTTTACTTTACATTTTAGTTCCTTAGCGCTTGAATATTAAGAATGTTCTACTTTTATGTTCATGTTATATTTGAGAGCTATGTATGAAATGTGATATATAATTAAATTTGCTATTTTATTTTTTGTAACTCATTTATACAAACTCTGTTTGAAAAAAAGTGGTAACCATGGCACCATGCATAGCTGCATTTGCTTATTTAACATTGATTTAAACGTCATTCCATACATTGCGTAAATATAGCTAGGCTACATCAACATTTTAAAGAAATCTTTGCACTGATACATACTGTATGTGCAGTATACTTTACATATTTAAAAGTATGTGACACCTGACCGTCACACACATATTCAATATACAATTTCCCTTCACTGTAACTAAGAGGCCCAAACATGTTCCAGCTTGACAATGCCCCTGCGCACAAAGCAGCTCCATGGTTTGAAGATGGGTTTGGAGTGGAATATCTCGAGTGTCCTGCACAGAGCCCTGACCTCATCCCAAGGGCGTAACTTTGGGTCTACCATTGGGGGGGGGTTAAATTTTCTGCCTATTTATGTATTTATTGAATCATTTACTTTTGAAAAAGGAGTCAGGCTAATTTGGTGTTCCTGTATTAGAAATACATTGTGATACTTTTACTGTGATTTACTTAACGTAGTTGCAGCTATGTACTTGACTATTGGTCATACCTTTTGGCGCTCTTTTCATGTTTCCACAGTTCAGTTAGCATGAGCTTGCTCCAACCATTCATACCAACGGCTGCGCCAAACATATAGCAAATAGTGAACGTTCGGCAGAGAAAGAGGGGTTGGGTAATACCAAGTATTCAGCAGGGGGGTGGGAAACATTACCGGATGATTAAACATGCTACTATTTTGCTGGCAAATTAAATGAATAAAGAAAATCAACAAGTTATTAATGCAAGATAATTAATATATTTATTAATCGGAATGATAACCGCCCGGAATGAGGACCCCCATAACCCCTGTGCAAATTACGCGCCTGCCTCAACCCCACTGAACACTTGATGAACTGGAACTGGAGCTTCCTCGAGATCCAAACATCAGCGCCTGACCTCACTAATGCTCTCCAACCCCCACAGCCACACTGCAAAAACCTGGTGAAGAGTTGCTCCAAGAAGAGTGGAACTTATTATACCAGCAAAGAGGGGAATAAATCTGAAATTTAGCTTTGGAACAAATGTAGTTATCAGTTCATCATCATTATACACAGTACACATTTCATCCTAGCAGTTTGTAAAGACCGATCTGTTGTTAACAAAGCTTATTCACAATCATAAATATTAAAGCTGCAATGTGACGTTGAAAAGGCTTTAATTTTTGACTGCAGTGTTTAAGGCATTTTGTATTAAACAGCTTAATTCACATAAAAAATGTTTTATTTGAAAATTATTGCACTGCTATTCATAGGCCTAGCAGAAATTAAAGTGAAAGGTATGAAAAAACAAAACCTTCCAATGCTGGTTATCATGCTGATCTCTGGTACTCGTCATTTAATCTGTTGGCTTGTAGACTTTGCCCTCGTTGTTCTTCTGTTTCATGTTTGGACACAATTTTAAATGTTTTGTGTCTATGACCAGAGTTCACTTTTGTTATATTATACTGTGTATTTATATCTCTTGTGACCAAAATGTTCTCATACTTCCATATTTACTAACGCCATAGTTTACCAGCAACAGCTGTTTGCACTATAACTTATTGCAGTGCACTCTGGGGTTTCACATTGGCAGCACAATGTTGCGGTGTTACCTCACAGCAAGAAGGTCCTGGGTTGGATCCCTAGGTCGATCTTTCTGTGTGGAGTTTGCATGTTCTCCCCGTGCCTCTGTGTGTTTCCTCTGGGTGCTCCGGTTTCCTTCCACAGTCCAAAAACATGTGGATTAGGTCAACTGGCTACTCTAAATTGCCCATAGGTGTGCACAAGTGAGTGTGGTCTTAGTGCCGGTCCCAAGCCAGATAAATTGGGAGGGTCAGTCAGGAAGGGCGGAAAACCTGTGTCAAATTGGACAATGTATGATCCGCTGTGGCGACCCCGAATGGGAGCAGCCGAAAGAAGTAGACGACTTTGGGATTTCATGTGTGACCTAGATACTCAGATACCACATAGCTTGATGGTCAGTACTCATGATACGGAGCAGTAAATAGGGTATTATATAGTACAGCTGTCTCCGTTTTTCTGATTTTGTTTGTATTTGAATCCCACTTATCGTTTACTCACTGTAAACATATCGAGCTTCAGCATCTATGTTACATTTACATTTACTGCATTTACTAGACGCCCTTATCCAGTGCAACATACAAATTTACTTACATTTACTTGCTTCCTCATTCTGAGTATGGATTCCAAATAGTAATTCTGTTTGCTTGTATTTTGACCCCTGCTATGGATATTGGCTGTGATTTCTGGATTAGCTCGTGCAGGTTACATACATCCTTACAGGCAACAAAACACTGGAAAAGTTGTAATGCTAAAAAAAACACCTCACAACTAATCATGTTAAATAGTTCAGCAGGTCAGTATCATGATTGGGTATAAAAAGAGCATCCCATAGAGGCAGATTCTCAGCAGTAAAGATGGTGCGATGTGTGGAAGAATATTTTTCCTCTTGATTGTATGATTTATATAATAATCATGTAAACTTCGTAGCAACCTTGCAGTATCTAAACCCATAAACATGTCTGTATAAGACCTTGAGCGC
>JAQQZR010000011.1:20697179-20708132 GCA_030068235.1 Notoglanidium macrostoma
AAATAGCACAAAAAAAGCACCATTTTCGGATCCGGAGTGGCCGCTGCGTGCTACTGCCGCGCCGCCATCTTGGAGTATCCCAAGTAAGTTTTTAAGTTGGCGTCAGAGTGATTGTGTAAAATAACACACAAACTGTGTGAGGTTTATTATCACAAATCTCGTCTTGCAACTCGTCTCCAAAATCTCCCATGGGTGTTCTGTTAAAATGAGATCTGATGCCTTTGAAAGCCATTGTATAGGTAATTTTGCATCCTCTTCAAAGCATTCAGCGGGTCTGTGGATGGGGGGCGGGATGATGTTGGAGCAGACCACACCCATCAGGATAAAAAAATGCTTCATCATTGGATAGATATGATTACTCAGAACTTTTTAAACTTTGTTTTGATTTGAAATTGAGGTCAAATCATTTTTATTCATCCCACAGAGCATGGCAGGGTGTTAATTGGTCAATTGTGTCTAACATCAATTGTGATTGGTCAGATGGTAGTGATTAATTTTCCAAAACAGCAGTGCAGCTGCAAGTCACAGGGTTATTATGTTCATGCAGTTGCTCCAACATGGGAAAGTCTTCAGGACAGAGGAGTCTGCACGTTCTGGATTATTTTCCTATAACAGCATGAATTGCATGTTTTATTCTTTACATGTGCGTGAGTGCAGTACAGCTCTTTTCATTATGTTATTAACGACAACATTGTTCATTTGTGGTATGGGGATTTTTTTCTTGCAATTGAAAATAGACTCAGTTCCATATACTAACTTTTTTGTTGCTATTTTCGAAAAGAAACATTTCCTAATGTCATTTCAAATAAAAAGGAACATTATTTACTCACATCTCCTCCAAATAATGGAAAAAAAAATTCTCCTGAAGAAAAGGGAACAGCCCTGTGGTGGACTGGCGACCTCCCCAGGGTGTACCCCGCCTCTCGCCCCAAGATGCTGGGATTGGCTCCAGCTTCCCCGCCACCCAGACGGATAAAGCGCTATAGATAATGGGTGGATGGATGGAAAAGGGAACACGTGTTTCTCTGTTTTCTATGACAAACCAAGTATTTTGGTGCACTACCACCACCAAGTGGACAGGATTGTGGAACACAACCTTCATAGATATATAAAATTGAATTAAATAATAATAATAATAATAATAATAATAATAATAATAATAATAATAATACCAGTTAGCATTAACAATTGTCTAAATGGCTCCCTATCTACGTGAGTAGAAGCATAAAGTAACCCCAGTTACCCAGAATACTTATTATTAATCTAGTAATTGTTTTATTCTACAAATAAATTAGCAAAGAAGGTTAATGATGCAGATTAATGATTTGCCTGCTTTGACTGTTAACATCAGTTTGGTGTAATAGTGATAAGTCTACCTGAGTTGAAGATGGGCAGGTCCATGGACATGAACTCTGACATGGCAGACATGAGGACCTCACTCTGCTCATCTCTCATCTCTCTCTCTCTCTCTCTCTCTCTCTCTCTCTCTCTCAATTCAATTCAATTCAAAGAGCTTTATTAGCATGACCATAAACGTGTACAGTATTGCTAAAGCATTGAAATGACAGTTTCAATAAAACAAATACAGTAACAATAACGTAAAAAAAAAAATCTCTCTCTCTGTGTGTGTGTGTGTGTGTGTGTGTGTGTGTGTGTGTGTGTGTGTGTGTGTGTGTGTCTGTGTCTGTGTGTGTGTGCGTGTGTGTGTGGCACTGTGATGTATGTAGACACCTGGAAGAACACAAACACTTGGTGTTTAATAAAGGATAAAATTCTCAGGATGTCTGCAAATTAGGGATAGAATGTTTTTAAGGCTGTATTACGCAAATTAGCTAAAAATCCTAGTGGGCGGAGTTAAATGATTCTTGAGGCTTTTTTTTTGTGTGTGTGTTGAGAGAAGACAGAGAATGAGTGGAATTGTTTTCCTTTTATTTTCACTATGGTCCTTCCGGTTCTTAAAAAAAAAAAAAAAAGTAAAATCTTGCACTATAGCGCCACCATGAGACCTCATCACCTCGCCTGAGTGGGGGGAGGGGGCGCTATATACCGTCCAGTACTGACTAGTACTACTGAATTTCAGGTCTGTACCTACAATTTGGTCCACAAGGTCAGTTTTAGCAGAGAAAGATGAATAACAAAGTGAAGAAAAGTCCTAACGAAAACAAGAGAGACGTGTTTGTGGGAAAAAAGAAAAGAAAACTGAGCTGTTTTGGTTGCATACTACGCATGCGCAGAGCTACTTTCCCAGGGGAGCTAACACGCATGCGTGAACGTAGTGCGCATGCGCAGTTCGCCTCGGGCAGGGGACGCTGATCAGGGTTTGTAGCAGAAGCAGAAGCAGAAAGCGCCGTGAAAACACTGGACTAGCAGCAAATATCCGACATATCGGCTTCTGTTTCCGAGTCGCTGTCCTTCCACGCTGCATTCACGCAAAACTAAAGTAAGTCACTTGTTATTGAAAGGATCGTTTAAGAAAAATAAAGGGAAATTTATGTCTGGTTGTGTTTAATAGACTTTACAAAGGGGCGTGTTGAGAAGGTTGCTTTACTCCATCTAATCTGTTTTTCAGATGTCTGGAATGATCGGTGTGTGCAATGTTTGCAATAACTGTGTGTGTGTGTAACATGGTCATACGTTTGTTACACACGATTATAAGACGTATTAACACAGTAATAAGCTCTTGCAGGGCCCAAACAATCAGTCCCACGGTGTGCATCCTGCTGCTGCTGCACTAACACCCCAGGAGAAGTGCTTTGCCAACTCTGTTCAGGGGAAGGTAGCTCGTGCATGCTCAAAAAGTCACAGGACTGCGTCATAAAAGTCATTTGCATATTTCTTACGCGTCACGATCCGTTTGCATGTTTACTTAATAAATTGTATATACAAAAAAATGAATCTAACTGTTTATGTATTTCTAAAATAGACAAGCTAAGTAATTTATTCATTTAGAAAAATAGCCAAGCTCTGTGTTTACAACATAAGCTATTATTTGTGAAAGCGAATATTTATATATTCATATTTACGCAATAGTTAAGCTGTCTGTTTACGTGTTTACAAAATAGTCCAGCTGTTTCTTCAGTCGGTGTAGTTACGTTTGTTTCACGGTGAAAAACCGAAATCGATTTATTGTGTGTTTGGTTTCAGTTTTGTGTGTGTTCCGAGTACATCTTGCTGTGTGTGTTCATCCTGAAAAATGGCTCGGTTTGTTTCTTTTCGTCAAAAATATTTGGTAGGATTGACATTTATTATTCACGCACTGGCGTGTAATATTTCCCGAATACATTTAAGAACTGATTATTTTTCCTGGGATGAGTATCACGTTGTACCCCGAGTGTATTGTTTCGTGCATGTGCGCGTGTGCGCGTGTGTGCGTGTTAGTTTTGGATGAACCGTGCTCAGCCCGAGCTGGGTCCTGGGTTCTGCTAAGCTGTTGCGTCTCAGTGCTGTTTGTTTTCACTCTTCCGGAAGGATTAGTGAGAGACAGGCCTGGTTTTGGTTTCTGGATGGAGGGAGACTCCCTAAATTCCGTTATCCGTCAGGAATGAGCCCGAACGCGGATTTGGGCAATCTTTCCAGTTCAGTCGTCACTGACGATAAAAACCTGAACAGTAAAATTTGCCTGATTATTGCTTTTTTTTGTTGTCTTTTTTCATTAAGTAATCCGTTATCAGGGATCTCGTTCTCTCGGGTTCCGATTCACAGGAGCTTCCTAACATTCCCCTTCTCTCACTTTTCATCCCACGCCCACACACGCAACCTCTCCGGAGAGACGAAAATCTGTTTCTCATTTCAACTGTCATTTTTTTCCCCCCTCTGTACTTTCTCCGTCCTTCCATATCCTCTTACAGTCGGTTTTTATTGCCGTAGAAAGGAAGTGTTCTTAACTTTTACGATAAGAACATCGGCGAGTTCTCGTGAAGGAGACGACAGGAACGACTGCTGATTGGATATCAGCCTCTCGTCGTAGTGCGTTCTACCTTGTTCACTCGTTCGTCCATCTTCCATAGACACTTGATCCTGGTCAGGTCCATGTGGATCCGGAACCTTCCCTGGAATACTGAGTGATGAGGGAGGAAACGCATATCTCCGCAATCTGAATTTCCCGTGCATTTATACGCGCGTTAATAATCTGATCATTGTCTGATTTTGGCGCTTGCCAGATTATTCAAATCCTGATTTCATTTCCAGAACTCAGATAAACGAACGGATCGTAGCCCAATAATCAGATTATTCAGCGCATGAAATTTTCTTCGGATAAAGAGAAACTTTAAACGCCACGTTTCGTATGCTGAGAAAACAGATTAGCCAATCAGGATCCTGCGTTTTTCCCTCACTCACTAGCCAGCTGCGTTCTGAGAATAGAGCTATATCGACACGACAGAAAGGCTAGATCTGGTTTTATAACAGTAAACATCATGTCCGCTGCATTGCTAGTGTGTCAATTTAATCACTTTCATAAATAAACCGTATTTCCAACACCGATTGATCGTGCGTTAAATAAGTAAACGACAAGTTCTGAATATTACCACGGTTCTGCATGGCTAAGTATTTCGCCGCTTCACGTAAACGTTTTATAGTAATCCCGTCCAAATAGGGCTGTTTCAATCTACAAGCAGGCCAGTTGAGATCTTCACGTTAAAGCGTTAAAAGCTCGGAGCTGAAGTCGGGAAGTCGGGATCCGGCTCACGTTCTGTATCGAGCCCCGTTCACGGTCACGTTATTTTCGACACGTTGTCACGTCAGCTCGTCCGCGTGAAAGCCGCGATTCATGCAAATCTGTCATGCGGTCGGTCAGGAGGATCCCGGGGACGTTTTCCTCCCAGGCTCGTTCGGATAATTCAGCATGGAAGCGCTCCGAGATCACGCGGCGTTCTGATAAACAGATGGCTGTGACCCCCGATGCTGCGATGTTATCTGTTGTATGCGTGCTATTCTAAAGGCTAGGCCCAGGAGCACTACATTTAGCCCTCGCATGCGGGTGTGTGTGGGACTGAAGCGTGTCAGGAATGCGCACCCTTCCGAACTGCCTTCTATCCGTATCCGCGTAACTGCGATATTTAAGAAGTTGTTTTTGGAATCCGTATATCGCTACATGGTTTTCGTTTGTTTTGTTTGTTTGTTGTTTTTGCTTAATGGGGATGATTTTACTTCTTGGTTACTTCTATTTCGCATGTTTACGTTTACGGCACGTTTCTGGCCGGAAACAGAGAAAAAGTTGATTATTTTCTAATAACACCACGTCCTGGTGTGTGTGTGTGTGTGTGTGTGTGTGTGTGTGTGTGTGTGTGTGGTGGTTACAAAATGTTCTTAAATAACGAACGACGTTCCACTGTTTGTTTGTTTAATAACAGTTACGTTTACTGAATCATGAAACAAGTTCCAGTGATCTCTGAATGTATTGTCGTCGTAAACACTCGTTCCGTCACCGGTCTCTCTTTTTTTCTTTTGAACTTAATAAGACAAAAAAAAACCCCCGCAGTTTATCACGTTTCCGACAAACCCGGACGCCTGAATTTTCTCAACAATTATCTTCCATAAATGTTAAACAAACATCTCGATTTTTATTTCCCTGGAAAACATTTCTAATTTGCAGATTACTCGTCAAGCGCACGGTGTACAAGTGTAAGCCGTTACTATAGAAACGGTAAAGTCTGACCAATCAGATTGGAGGATTTGATGGCGGAGGGGAGTCTGGGCACATTCAGATATTAGACTACAGTAACTTTGGGTACTTTGGCACGTTTTCTGCGCGCGCCCTTGAACCTCTGCCGTCTCAGGAACGCTCGGTTTTACAGTTTAACTCTGTTGTTTAGAAAAACTGGATCCCAGCTCGGATTTATTGCATGTTTTACGGAAAGCAAAAGCAGCAGCGAGAGCTGTTTTGGTTGCGGTGGATTACAACCACGGACGTGACCACACCCAGCCATGTTTTTAGACCACACACACACACACACACACACACTCGCTGACCCCTCCTTCCCCTCGTCGCATCTGTTTTGTGACACACTGGAGATAGCAGCCCGCTTCCACTTCCCTGTTCTTATCTGCCTCATAATGGAGAGGTTTGTGAATTATTGATGCGTTACACACCGCACCTTACACACGGTATGCTTTTGCGCACGTTCAACTAACCTGCCGTGTGTTCACTGCTTAAGGGATGGTGTGTGTGTGTATATATTGTGTACTTTGTTTCCTTTACACGCCTCTTTTTGCTGTGTCTGGACTTGCAAGATCATCTTTAAAAACACAAAAAGGCAACAAATTACAGGCTTTGGATACATAAAAAAAGAAGTAATAATAGCATTATTGTGCAGTGCAAATCCCTGTTTTTAAAGATAATTATTAGCTTTCTGTGTTTGAACGTGCATCGCACAGCGCACTGGGCAGACTTCATGCTTCAGAAAGCGTTTATGCAGTGTGGAGTCTGAAAGGCAGTCGTGTGTTTTACTCTGTAATGTGTAACTCTGAACCTGAAGTGGGAAAAACGTGGCTCACACGTCTTTATGTCAACGAAGCTGGCGCACTTTTTGGTACAGGTGTCCTATTTGAGCGTCATTGAGTTATCGACGAGACGTTTCAGGCTTAGTTGCGTTCTCTGGCGCTCGCACGGCAACGCCGCTTCACGCCCCGATGAGCTCATGGTGCTCATGGTAACCCGAGTCCCTGCAGACGGACTCTGCAGAGAGTGAAAGCTCCGTGCGTCTTCTGTGCTCCAGCATGTCTTTGACAAGGACTGAGGGTGCGGATCTTTCCTTCCAGGACAGACAGGCCGATTCGATGCTATGTCATAATCTGATCTGATAGCATACAGAAGTACGAGGGGACGCACCGTTCGCCGAGCTTATAAGCGCCGAGGCCACGCCTCCTCCAACTTCACCTTGTTTACTGAGACTGTCGAGGGCAGAAGCCACGCCTCCTTCACTAGGACTGAAGGGCAACAAGGCCATGTTTATTTTCCTGGGACTGACAAGCACAGAGGCCACGCCTCCTGTGCCGGAGCGGACACCGAGACCACGCCTCCCGCGCCAGAGTGGACACCGAGGCCACACCTCCCGCGCCGGAGCGGACACCGAGGCCACGCCTCCTGCGCCAGAGCGGACACAGAGGCCAAATTTTGAAGGGCTGTTCTTATTTATTCCATGCTTCCTGACCAAGAGAGCATTCCCAGAATTCCTCAGCTCCGAAGGACAGGTAAGAAGCGCAGGCCGGCGGCTCGTGTCCGAGTTCCGGTTCCGAGCAGCGGTCTGGTTGCTGCGTTTGCGAGACAAGTTCCAGACGCAACCTGTTACCGGAGCCCTTAAAGCCATCCTGAAAGCTGTCGACAGGTTTCCATGGCGATGTCGAGTTTGTTTCCATAGTAACCGTGGTGAAAGCTGCACACAGACTTGCACTTGGATGGTTTTCATACTTTTTTTCTGAAGGCATCTCCGAGTTGTTTTGTTTTGTTTTTTGCTTTTTGAAAAGAATTGGAATCTTAAGCAGATGTTGGGGATGGATAAGGAGCTTTCAGTAACGCAGTAATGGTGGTGAGGGGCGCCAATACTTTAATCTCCATTTTTAAAAAAGGACGTTTGAAATGATAAATAAAATTTCAGGCAGAAAAAACAAAACATTTAACTAACTAGCAAGTGATATATTTTTTCTTTTTTTCCCTCCACTTGAATGACGACGTTTTTCATCATCATCATCAAGAAGTTGGATTTTTCCACCATGACTAGTTTATAATTCCGACATCGAGATGGCGTTCGAGTGTGCTCGCCTCATCATTACGACAGCCGACGTTAGTTGATGATTGCATTTGACCAATCAGTGGCATCCACCATTTCTAGCTCCACCCACATCATTAAACCCGGTGACTTTTATCGTTGAGCAGTAATAAAGTCGCCAAACTGCGCCGGGCTCCGTCTTCTCCGGTGCTGCGTTCGAGCTTCACCTGCTTGGATGAAAGCGCAGCAGCCCACGCAGCATTCGTCAGAAACTGGAGTGTTTTTAAAGATGGTTTTGCCATTTCGTATTAAAATCCCCGAGTAGCCTGTGTGGGTGTGAGCGAGAGCACAAGAGATGTAGGTGGACTCGGTTCTCTGTAATCCTTTATCATTATCTGAGCGTGCTTCAGGATGTTCTTTACAACATGTCAGTGAGCCTGAAGCCTTTTACACCTACTGCTGTTACATCACACACACACACACACACACACACACACACACACACACACATATATATATAAATAAATAAAAAGTACAGTACGTATCAGTAGAGACCGACTGCATGGTCTATGTAATGCAGTATGGCACGCTAATGTAATATTCACGATCCTATAGCTGCACTAGCATAAACAAGTATTTACATCACAGAAGGGGTTGGATAAATACTAGCTAATTAAAATCAATTAAACGGCTCAACAACTGAGTGAATGACTAAAGATTAAGCACAGGATTTTATAAAGAACATCTCGGTGCTGTCGTTGGAATGGCTTAGACCTGATGGCTCGCAGTCCTGCGTTATTTTTTAAAAGCTGTGTAACGCGATGTCGACAAATCGCTGTGAGAAACGGTAGTAGATATATACAGATTCCAGCGCTATCTACCTGAGCACAAATTAAATTGATTTAGCCTACATGTTAAATGCTAGGCATCATCCTAGCTTAGTTGACAGATTAGCAAAGCAAGCTATAATCTTCATAATGTTTTTAATAAGAGGTCGTATATGACAGGATACCATAGCTGAAACCGGTGTATACATTTTTCTACCATTTTTGTAGGCATGTAATGATACATCGCGCATCGATAAATCGCAACAGAAATTTATGACCGTTCGAATAATTGTTCCTAGCTGTAATTGCGTTCTTTAGACGGCAATAACGTGCGATGTCGGGAATACACGTGACATCACGATGGGCGGACGTAACACAGCTCGAATCCTGCGAGAAAACACAGAAAAACAGATATAAAACGGGAAAGAGCTTTTGCGCGATTAGTGTTACAAACAGATTCAACAGGAAACTGGACATTGAAAGAAAAGAGAAGCAAATGGAGGGAGATGTTTTATGTTTTTTAAGAAAAAAGATTTAATATTTAGGAAAAAGCTCATTTAACTTTTTTCATTTTTTATTTTTTTTAAAAAGGAATGTTTTAGTTAATGGTCAATTATTTTATGCCAACTTTAATTATTTGAACATGATTTTTGTTGCAAAAGTGTATATGTATGTATGTATATGTGTGTGTGTGTGTATATGTGTGTGTGTGTATGTATGTGTGTGTGTGTGTGTGTATGTATATATATATATATAATTTTTTAAAAACGGAATATGATGAAAAGAAATTTAGCTTGCTACCTTATGCTAACTTCTTAGCCTTCTTAGCCTTGTCAGTTAGGTTTCCAGACACATAAATAAACATGAGCTGTGTAGCTGCTGATTTTTCTTTGGACATTTCTTTGGCAAATTAAAGAATTTTTGATTTATATTTAGTTGGCCGAGCACAGAAGGTGCATAATTCATTTTATTTTCTCCTCATAAGTTTCAGAAGTCATGGGACAGAGAATTTGAGCTTGTGACGGGTTGGAGCTGGCACACATCTCCGGGCGTACTGGCTGGAATCCTGGAGAGAAGGAGAAAAAAGCGAGCCGGGGGATAGGGGCAGATGGGTACGGAGATAATCGGGGAATTAAGAGAGGGGTTTGTTTTTCCTGCAGATCTTCTTCAGCTGTCTTAAAGTGCTTCTGAAACCAGAAGTGGTGTTTTTGTGCTTTTGTACCTGAAAATCATTCTGAGTTTAATTTTGTAGTTCAGTACCTCTGGGATAATCCCCAACACTTTTGGATGACGTGTCTTGACTTCAGAAAAAAACGCAGTTTTCTCTGCTGCACATGAACATTTCACTCCGGATGAAACTGTTGAAACTACTTAAGGAAGTGACCTGACATCTCAGAAACGCGAGCCGGATGCCTCTCGTCCTTCCTGCTTCCTTCAGTTTTGATCATTCTTTTGGGATCGTTTGTGTTCTTCCCGACTCGGCGGACCACCGAACGTTTTTCTCCAGAGGCTCGCCTGTACCACGGACTCTTCTCGCGTTCCCAAGAAACCGCCGTGCTTGGCCGTGGAAACCGAAATCTATTCCCAGAAGTCTGTACCGTTACCAAGGAGACGGGCTCGTCGGCCCAGCACCCGTCCCACGCGCTTCCAGCTCGACTTTCTGAAAGCCTGAGTGTGTGTGGGAGGAAGTGTTAGCGCCGTGCGCGGCCAGATATTCGAGCCGAGATTGAACCAGCAGTGTTTGCCTTGGTGCGAAACGCGAGAGTTGTTGCTCACTGGGAAATCTGGGAAAGTGTAAAAGTGCATCGAATGCATTCAATTCCAGATCTGGGGGACGTTGGAAAGTCAGGAAAACCATTTTGAAGTCGATTCTGAATCTGCACCATTTTGACTGTATTGCAGTATAAACTCTGTTTAGTGTAGTTTTGATAAAGGAGGATTCCAGCTTTGTGTGTGTGTGTGTGTGTGTGTGTGTACACACATCTGGCCAGAGGCTGGGTCCATTACACAAGGCTGTAGTTATTTCCTGCTCTGCGGCTGTGGTGTGCTGCAGGGCTGGAGGTCAGGATTCACTTCATTGTTATTATTATTCTTACTCCTGTTTTTTGTTTTGTTTTGTTTTGTTTTGTTTCGGTTGTTTGTCCTTGCGACGTTACAGGTGTTAAACTCGGGTCACACTGATGTGTTGCTGTAGGTTGAGTGTTTGCAGGCGTATAGGAAACACACAAACACACACACACACACACAGAGCACTGCAGGCATTAATGTAAAAACTGTTTGTGCAGGAACCAAACAGGCCCAAACCCATTATACACCATCAATCAATAAGGCTGAGTCAGAGAGTCTGTCTCTCTCTCTCTCACACACACACACACACACACACACACACACACACACACACACACACACACACACACACA
>JAQQZR010000011.1:20715049-20735841 GCA_030068235.1 Notoglanidium macrostoma
CAACTTATGGATGGTAAAAGTAACTAGTCCATCACTGGTTATTTTCCTGCAACAGCACAACCTCAAGTGAGTTATACGTATTATTACGTATTCAAGCTGACTGGATGACTGGTAGTCATTTTTGTTTGCAATCTCACGTCCAGATCTTTTTTCTGCTTGCGTTCGCACCGCCGGTACGAAAGTGACGCAAGCTGGCCAGCGGTCGCTATAGAAACGTAACTTCTACGTGACATTTTCCATTTTTTAAAAATGGCAGTTGCCGGTGCTGCATTGGCTCATGTGTTCAGCATGCACTTACGTCTCTCATGGTTCCTCTGGTGGTGGCAGAGTACCTACCCTGAAGTAGGAGTCGAAAACAAAAAAGGCCCTCAAAACGGCATTCTAAGAACTGTGATCGTCCTCAGTTCCTGCAGAAAAGGGGATACTTCCTTTAACACTTCTAAGAACTATGAAAAGATTCCTCCAGTCTGAAAGCACCTAAAATTTTAGAGACCCAGAAGAGATGCTGTGGGGTGTTTTTTTTGTGTGTGTGTGTGTGTGTGTGTGTGGACATTGTCACTAACTGCTGCCCTCTAGTGTAAACAAGGGGCAAATGATGTTGGGAAAAGACCTCACTGATGATGCTTCTTTTACAGAATTCCTGCTTTAAAGTAGCTGTATTCTTAATAATGCCTTTAAAGCCGTATTTTAACTTGAACTTGTCTCCTAAGTGTAACTATAAAAGGATAAAAAGTACAACAGTCATCGTTGATGAATACATTTTTGTGGTGTAAGGGGATTAAACCTCTCCAGGACATGCTTTATTGCAGAATAACCAACATTGGTGTGGTAACAGTAACTGCATTTCGTGTCATGGTAGGAATTTACCCAGATATCTGACTTCCTGTGTTCTTCTGCACGTTTCCAGGTGAAGATCAACCTGCAGGGCGAGATCGTGGACCGAGGCAGCACTAACCTGGGCGTGAACCAGGCCGGATTCACCCTGCACTCCGCCATATACTCAGCCCGACCTGACATCAAGTGCATCGTGCACATCCACACTCCTGCTGGCGCAGCGGTAACACACACACACACACACACCTTTATCATTAGGCTCCTTTTGATAGAAACGTGCAAAGAGGCTACGCAGGGCTTGGTAGCATTATTGTCCTTGTTCTGGATATAGAGTTCAGACGGAAGAAACAACTCAGTGAATGAAATTACACCACTTTCTTTATTTCAGCCAAGCGATTTTGCGGCGTTGTCTATGTTTCTCAAATCCCCCCCATCCCCCGTGTGTCCTCCTCAAGGTTTCGGCTATGAAGTGTGGCCTCCTGCCCATTTCTCCCGAGGCGCTGTCTCTGGGCGAGGTGGCCTACCATGACTACCACGGCATTCTGGTGGACGACGAGGAGAAGGTCCTTATACAGAAGAACCTCGGCCCCAAGAGCAAGGTACCGTGTCTTCAACTCCTTCATCAGTGACGTATTAAAGTCTTGTGGTACAGCTTATGTGTGTGTTGTTCAGGTTATGATTCTGAGGAACCATGGGCTGGTGTCAGTAGGGGAGACTGTAGAAGAGGCTTTTTACTACATCCACAACCTGGTCACAGCCTGCGAGATTCAGGTAACACTCACCAGCTGTGGGTTCTTCTGCAGTGTGTGTTTTGTGTTTTATGTACAGGTGGATTTTTGTGGAAAATGTATCAGTACACGCAGTCAGGGCTCGCACTCAAGAAGATCCACCTGTCAGGATTTCCAGGTGTGGATTGCAGAAGATAAACAGAAGCTTGAAATGTAGATGAGTGGTAGTATGGCAGAGGATCCATTCTAGCAAGGCAGAAGCTTCATGGTAGCATGGTAGACGAGCCATTGTTGCATGGCAGAAGATCTATGGTAGCCTTGCAGAAGGCCTGTGCTAGCAATGCAGAAGATCCATGATAGAATGGCAGAAGAACCAGGTTAGCAATGGCAGACTCTTCATGGTAGTATGACAAATTTTCCGTAGTAGTATCAGACTAGCAGGGCTGATGTTGATGGTAATTTGGCAGAAGATCCAGGCAAGCAAGGCAGAAGATCTGAGGTAGCCTTGCAGAAGGTCCATGCTATAATGGCACATGCTCCAACCTTTCTTTTTTTTTTATTTTTTAATTTTTTTTTGTATCCTCATCGATCTGGATTTGTAGGTCCGTACCCTCGCGAGCTCAGGCGGCCCTGATAACCTGGTCATGCTGGACCCGGCGAAGTACAAAGTGCGTCCTCGTCACCTAGAGCCCGCTGGTGATGGGACGAGCCCGCATCCCAAGTGGCAGGTCGGGGAGCAGGAGTTCGAAGCCCTTATGCGTATGCTGGATAATTTGGTAAGACCTTGGAGAAGCGCTGAATTGGTGGTGGGAATCTAATATATTTATCATCAACCTGCAAAATCCTGGTTTGGTCTATTTTAGCTCCGCAGAGTTCGAGTTCAAGGGCAAATGAGTGAAGAGCGTCGGCTGTATCAGTGCATGGTAAAGTAACGCCCCTCGAAATGTTTTCTATCCTCCCGTTTCCAGGGCTACAGGACCGGCTACCCGTACCGCTGCCCGGCTCTGCGTGATAAAGCTAAAAAGTACAGTGACGTAGAGATCCCGCCGTCCGCCACGGGCTACTCGTACGCCGAGGACAGCGACTCGGGCGCACGCTCTCCGCTGAAGCACAGCTTCCAGCGGGGGCAGCGCGACAAGACCCGCTGGTTGAACAGCGGCCGGCCGGATGAAACCCCCGATGAGGGGCAGGAGGGCGGCGGCAGCCCCAAGGCGAAGACTAAGGTGTGGACGAACATTACACACGATCACGTCAAACCCTTGCTGCAGTCTCTCTCGTCCGGTGTCTGCGTGCCAAGCTGTATAACCAACTGCTTGGTCTGTGCCTACCTTATTGTTCATAGTTTAGAACCGTACTGCTACTGAACGATGGTCAGCTGGCTAGCACCCCGACAACAGACGTCTTTTTTTTTATTTTTTCCAAAGTCTTCGTACCTGTCTGTTATTTCTCCTTCTCTCTCTCTGTAAAATATTCGCTTCCTTTCAGCAAAACATTTCCTGTCGAGTCTCCGTGTCTATGGGGTTTGAGGTGTTGGGTGTGTCAGGGTGCTCTCTAGCTGCCCAGTGCATGCTGTGTCGCATGATGCATTGTGGGTAATCTCCTGGAGGACCAGGAGGGCGTGGCATGTGCCTGTAGTGGGTGTGGCTGGATGTTGTGTTTTTCTGGATGTTGATCTCTTGTGCTTCTTTCTATGTTATTTCCTGTTTTTGTTGTTGTTGCTGCTGCTGTTTAGTTCTTGCTTTTGTTGGTGCCTTTTCTTTTTCTTTTGGAGCAGATTTTTCTGGGCGTGGCTTAGTGGTCACCCAATAGGAGTTACACACAAGCTGTTGAAACGTAAAGAAGCGTTAAGGCATGATGAAAACCAGCAGTTTTACACAATTGGATGTAACTTTGTAATAGTGCTATAACTATACATGCGCTGTCAAGTAAGTAATAAAAAGCCGCAGGGCATGCTGGGATAGGACAATAATCAGCAGCACCAAGCAGAGGCACGGTTACCTCTGTAAAGTTGATTATTTTCTAATAACAGCGTGTCCTGGAGTGTTTTATTCCTCTTAGGCAATGGCGATTGGCCAACGATTGCACTGTTTTTTTTTTTTTCCGATTAAAGAACGATACAGTGCACTTTTATCCATTTATAGTTGCATTTAATGTCATGACTTGAAAAGTTCCAGGCTTAATTTAGAAAGGCATCATAAGAGTATCTTCCCATCGTGCAGAAAAGCAAAGAAGGCTTTAAAAATAAGCCTTTTCGGATAGATGAATGTCGGGTTATGTCCGGCGCAGCAGCCAGCAGCGTACCCGAGGCGAGGGAAGAGCTTAAACAGGTGCTGCTTTTGAATCTGCACTCGAGTCATTGCTTGCTTTCTGATGACTCCGGGTCCTCTCCTTGCTTTTGAGTTGGCTTTTGTTTTTGATTTCGAGCTTCTGTTTTGCGTTTGTCTTCCCGAATTACGACTTACGACGTTCCCAAGCATGAGTGTTGTTTTTGAAAAAAAAAAAAAAAAACCAAAAATGATTTGAACAAAGAAAAAAAAAAAAAAAGAGAAAAGAAACGTTGTGAAGGTTCTTAACTCTCCAAACGATTATCTCTAGTTGGGGGAGTGCGAGTGTTGTGTTGTGAGGCTCTATTCGTGATCAGTGAGTATTTCATATTTACATGTTCGTTCCATCTGTCCTCCCTGTTTTTTTTCCACATTTTTTTTTATTTATTTCCGACGCCCATGCGGACGTTTGGTCCTCAATAAGCTAAAATAAGGCATAAGTCATAGCTATTCATGCTACTTATCCAAGCCTGATGCTCACTATTACTGCTTTTTCTTAAAAACTATATATATATATATATATATTGATTTAAGAACTCATTAAATCGCTTAAAGCAACATGCATTTGCTGTTCATTACACTGAGAGTCCAGAGAGACCGTGCCGCTGCCGACGCTGCTCTCCGTTTGGGTCCTGTTCCTCTTTCTATTCCATTTCACTTTTTAAAAGTTACTGTCTTTTTATCTTTATCTTGAGATAATAAAATTTAACCTTACATCCACCTCTTAAAGTAGACTAGACTTGAAAATTCAAATCAAATGCTGGTATAATGCCCGATCACATTTTCCTCCGGTGTGTATATTCACTTTTATTCTTCTTTTAAATTGAACTTAAAACTACGTTTTAGTGGTTCCTCGGATATTATATCGGATTCGGACTTCCTAGATAATAACCATGTTTTCCAGATGGTTTATTCCACAACTAGTGTGCTACGGTGTTTGATTAAGGGATTAAACACGCCCGAGTGTGCCGTTAGAAGGACATGAGTTTTCCTATAACCGCACGTTCCGAAGCGCTTTATTTCTCAGCGATTTGTCAACGCAAACTATCGATCAAATAAAAAAAGAAAAAGAACTTTAACTGGCTTGACTGTCGTGGAAACCTTTCGGAGCTGCTGTTGTAGAGACACATTCTGACCAATCAGAGTTGAGAATGGAAGAACACTGGGTTTTTGTCCAGCTCGTCATCTCGTGAACATTTTATTATCTCAAGATCACAAAAGTAAGTCACGGGATAACACGGACGCGCGGCCTCTCTGGTTTCCCGTGGCGCATTATCCGCCTTGATCGGGATATTGTTCTGAGTTTCTGAATAACTAGTGTGTGTGTAAGTGTAGTGCTGAAAGGTCAATTATTCAAAAATGCAATTGATTAAGACGTGCACTCATTTTTTTTTAATTCAGATTACATTAGACATGTAAAAACCTGAATATCTGTTGTATTGTATATTCCTGGGCGTAACTCCATCCCTGCTCTCTCTCTCTCTCTCTCTCTGTGTGTGTGTGTGTGTGTGTGTTTGATTCTGTATACACTTCATGTGTGAGTCCTTGTGCGTGCGTACGTCACCTTGAGAAAACACTCACTGCCTACAGTTGCTGCTTAAAAACACACACACACACCGCGCTTCTGCGTCACTCTCCCCGCTCCCCCCAAACACACCCGCTGCCCCTCACGACCGCTCATCCTCTACTGCCGTCTGTTTCTCTCCTCCTTTCTTCTCTTCTGCTCTTCATTTCCTTTTCCTTAGGAGTTTTCTTTCCTTACGGTAAATCCAGCAGCACGACTCTCAATGATGATGGGAAGGACGACGAACGTCAAGAACGTCTGGACGACTTTCCAAACTCTATTAAAGTCGTTAAGGCCTTGAGAGACCCGAAGACTCGGGTCGAAACTTGTGGTTCTTAGGGATTCCAGCGAGGAATCGATTTTCCGGCCGTAACTTGAAATGCGATCTTTGTGAATTTTAGTTTTATCCTCAATCCAATTAGACTACAGCAGAGCTCCAACAGAGAATCCCTGTAATTAAACACGTGTAGGACGCAATATTTATGTATTTGTTATCACCGTGTCCGGGTCCGTTAAATGCAAATATTTTAGTATTACATGAAGCGTATTTAATATTTTTCTTATATTCTGGAAATTTCCAGTCGCCTTTGGCGTTAATGCTTCTGAAACATGATGAAAAATAAGCGCAATTCTTTCCCACTCAAAGTAAACGTTAAAACATGCTAAATAGTTCCTAAATAAATCAAAGTCCTGTGTAAATGTTTAGCATCCTGGATATTAAAATGTATCATTTCATATGTTAAATATTTTCTGACTTTAATATTGAACTTATAGAGTTAAGGCTTCAGAGTTCGAGGTGTTTAAATGAACCAGACCAAAATATGCGAAAACGTTTCGGTCCATCATCATTGGATCACTGCTTTCCTGAATATTACTGCAGTTGGTTTTATTGATTTCTTTTTCTTCTAATTTTAAAAGCATGACATGTTATTCTGTTAAGCTTGTGTAATATCTACATATACGTATTACTTTTGGTGGTGGTGGTGGTTTTTTTTCTTCTTTGGTGTTCCACAGGTTGTTTGATTTGCTGCGTATTTGAATCTTTGCTTTGATGATTGCAGTGGACGAAGGAGGAGAGCATTCGACAGGCTGCTGTGGCCAATCAGTTCGTTCCTCTCAACACTAATCCTAAAGAGGTCCAGGAAATGCGCAACAAGGTCCGAACCTCTCAGATAGTTATTTATATATAGTCTAGTTAATGTCTAGGTGTGTGTGTGTGTGTGTGTGTGTGTGTGTGTGTGTGTGTGTAAAAATTTGATTTGTCATCGTGATTTGCTGCAGATCCGTGAGCAGAACCTGCAGGATATCAAGACAGCCGGACCTCAGTCTCAGGTGCTCATAGGAGCCGTGGTAGACCGTTCCTTTGTCCAGGTCTGTACACACACACACACACACACACACACACACACACACACACACACAGATTTCTTTCACTATCCTTGTGAGGATCTTCAGCTTCCTTGAGGACCAGCCAAATGTCCTCAAAAGGTCAAAACTGTCAGATATTCCTGTTAACTAAGACACACACACACACACACACACACACACACACACATACACACTTTTATCCCATTTTTTTTCTTTTACACACATCGTTTTTCACCTTTGTTAGATTACCACACACACACACACACACACACACCTTTTCCCCTTCCCCAGCTCTGCCCTGTCATCATTATTCACTGTGTAACTTTAGCGTTGTTCTTTGACTACAGAGGGCGACGATCTGGCACGTAAGTACCGTGTGCGTCTGCGCTAACCGTGTGTACATCCTGCCATCCCTCTGCCCCGGGGTGGAGCTCATCTGCCTTTGATTAGTTTGCAGTGCCATTTTTAAACATTTTGTTCTCCTTGATTTTAACAGCTAGAATGATCAATCGGACGTTTCTGCGTTTTCACACAACATGCAGTCTAAGTTTGCACGTCCGACTCGATTGCTAATTTTACGCCTGCTATTTGCTAGTCAGACCTAATTCTAGTTGTGTTAACCTGCTAAATATTTGTCTTATTGTAATATTCTCAAATTAGTTTTGGTTTAAGAAATAAATTCCGGATGTGTCATATTTAACTAAAGCACGTTAAATGTTAACGTTTTACTCCAGGGATATTCCGTGGTTTTTTTTTTTTAAACAGATTTAAAAAAAAAAACAAACAAAGCAAATGACATTTCCTAAGTGCAAAGATGTAAAAAAAATCATTTTTAAACCGCCAGAAATAATACAGAATTACGTATATCACGAAGCGTAAGCGCGCAGGTTCAACAGCCGTACCGGTGCAAGCTGAAATTATTCCTGATCTGTTTTTCCTTTTTTTAATATTATTTTCTGTTCTACGTGTGTCATGTTACTTTGCGCTGCACTAAGTTACACTACGTAAAGTGACTTTGTTAGGTTGTTACTTTTTATTACATTGCATTGTATAACCTTATTTTATGTCACTATGTTACGTGACATTGTTACATTATATTCTGTTACGTCATGTTATGTTACGTTGCGTCATGCCACATTAAGTTACGTTATGTTACGTTGCATTATATGTTATTTTAAGTTATGTTACATTATATTACATTACATTACGTTGCTTTTTATTGACCCCATGGAGGCTCAGAAGCAGCACTGATTTTTACCATTCACTGTGTTACATTTTAGGCCACGTGTGCATACATAAATTGTTTTCTTTTCTAACATGTGAGCTTATATTATATTATTAGCATTATATGCTAAAATTCTGTCACATAGAACACAAAATCAGTCTTTCTAATTAGCCAAAGCAACAAAAAAAAAAAAGGAACGATTTGCTCAGCAGGCAGATGTTAATTGAATAGGCCCGTTTTACTCTGTGTTCGCGTTCTCACAGAAAACACTCGCTGTTCGCTTAACGGAGAATCTGCATTTAAAAATCCTTTTTAAAACTTTTCTGCGGTAAGAGGATGAACTGATGTGTTGGCTTAGCGTACAATCAGATTTTATATTTTAATTTTTAATTTTTTTTTTTTTTTAAGTATTGCTCCCACAAAGTACCAGTACTTACAGTGGAAAATGTTGTGTGTGGTTTGACTAGCGCATTTTGATTTCTGATGTTGTGGTGCATGACCTTGAACCATTTGGCTGGAGTCTGTCCCATGTGCTTCTTTAGGAAATGCTCAGTGCATGTTTGTGGAGTGTGTGCATTTGTGTGTTCAGATGTGTGTGTGTATGTGTATATGAAGGATATAAGCTTCGATAAGGCCCATGAAACAATGCACGTAACATAACAGTCATTTATTATCTGATATGCGTTGTACGTTTATAATATATCCACTATTATATTCACTACTTTGGGTCATTAAGTAGTAATTTAAGTGGTTTAAAATAACATTGATAAATATGTGCGAAACACTGTACCCAATTTTGCCATTGTAATTAATTGTAAAAATACCTATTTGTCACATTATTTATTATATATCAATGTAATATATTTATATAATATCAACAATATATCAATGCTATATGATTTCATTGCACAGCCCTGGACTTAGTCTGTATGCTGGCTTGTTTTTCCAAAGTCTTTCTGTTTGTATTGAATGTAATTTTGTGTGTGTGTGTGTATATATACATATATATGTGTGCGTGTGTGTGAGTGCGAGTGTGTGTTAATTAATGGCGCTGGGTTATGCACTGCTCATGAGGTCTACCATTGCAGGACGCTCCTCTGTCTGACTGTTTGGAGTGTATCGATGGCCTTGACCTCTCAGACAGCTATAGTCCTGCTAGGTCTGTTAGAAAGGTACCTGTGACGCTAAAAAAAAAAAAACCATGCACAACATTTCATTTTATTTGTAATGGCGTCTTGTTACCACAATGTACGGAATAGCTACAACAAGGTCGTGTTGCGTTTCATTACGTTTTTAGTGGTAATCCTATATATATGCTGATACATAATGAATGTGTCCTGTTGACCCTGATATTGACATGGTTAACTTGATTATTAGTTTAACTATTGTGTTTAATCGATGTGTATTACCTGTCCGTGTTGCTTGTCACCTACAGGGGGAGCTAGTGACAGCCTCTAAAGCTATTATAGAGAAGGAGTACCAGCCTCGCGTGATTGTCACCAAGACTGGACCAAATCCGTTCAATAAGTTAACCGACCAGGAGCTGGAGGAGTACCGTAAGGAAGTGGAGCTCAAACAGAAAGGAGAAGAAGGTAAGAACTTCTCAGCGTTTCTGCCGTTTTCCGCTCCTTCATAAGTGTTAGCGTATTGTTAGGCACATTATTAGTAAGTGACCTTTTTTTTCCTTTTCCATTATGTATTTGAACGAGCATTTCTCAGATGTTGGCGTATTTACAGTTGCGTTATCAAGTGAAGTGTTGCCCCGGGGCTTTCAGTTGCCGTGCAGCTCAGCACCGCCACAGCTTTAGAACGAAACTTTTGTTGCTTCCAGTACAGGTTGATACATCTGGCAGCTCTTTGGTCTCAGGTTCAGGGGGAGTCTCCACTCCTACTGCCTCCTCAAGTCACAATTTGGAGGAGACTCAGCACTTGGCAGATCCTTCTTCTGCTGCTGCCACTGCTGCCCCAGAATCTGAAGGCAGAAGTACAGAACCTGGGGCAGATTCGGGAAGGGTCAGTCCTTCTGGTCCTCTGGAGTCGCCACACAAGGACTTTCACTGTGCTGTGCTGAAAGCCCTCAGTGTCACCACAGACTTGTCTGGGCATGATCAGCCTGAACAAGACGGCCAAGCTGAAGGTAGCCTGGTGTGAGCCTGGTGTGCCATCTGCCTGCCCTTGCCTGGCATCCATCCTGCCCTCTGTAGACTTGGAATTGTGGGGTTGACTCTGCTAGCGTGTCCTTTCCTTGGTTCTTCATTTTTCCCTCCTGGTGGTGCAGTCCAGCAACTCCTGTTGTACCCATAATCCTTACTCATCTCTTGATGTACCCTTTCCTCCTTACCAGTCTCTCAGTGTACCCTTCCTCCATCCCTTTTTCCTTGTGTGCTTGCAGTCTGTGCTTTCTTCTTGCCCACCTCTTAATGTACCCTTTCTTCCTCATCAATCTCTTGATGAATTCTTTCTCGTTACCCATCTCTTGATATATCCCTTTCTGGTATCAAATTCTTGGTGTACCCTTTCGTCCTCACAATGGACCCATTCCCCTTGATGTATTCTTTCTCCTTGCCCACCTCAAGACTTTCTTCTTACCCATCTCCTAATTTACCAGTTCTTCAGTTATTCCCAGTGCGCCGTTTCTCGTTACCTGTCTGTCAATTGTACCATTTCCTCCTTATCAGTCTCCCGATCTACCCTTTCTTTTTATAATGGACTCTTCGTCCTTACCCATCTCTCGAAGTACCCTTTCTCCTCCCTACCTATCTCTCGATTTACCCTTTCTCCTTACCTGCCTCCTGATGTCTCCCTTTCTACTTGCTTAAACTGTCCTTTCTTCATACTCATCTCTTCAGGCACTCTTTCTTCTTTCTCACCTCCTAGTTTACCGCTTTGTCTTGCCCATTCCCCACTATTCCCTTCTCCTTACCCATATCCAATTTACCCTTTCATTCTTACCCATCCCTTGATGTACACCATGTCCTTTGTCTTTTCCCAAAACATATTTAACCCAATAATACTGATAACGAAAGCTTTGTGTGGGCTAAAACGCTTGATGAAAATTAGATCGTGGGAATTGGTGTCCCCCCAGGCCTTGTGGCTTAACTCTTTCCTCATCATTCCTGGTGTGGTTTTTAAGGGCAAAAGGGACGCGATCATTAATTCATGAACACCTTATTCTTGCTTTAGCTGGGATCCAAGCTTCATCCTGACCGGGGTTGTTTGTGACTCGGATACTAATAAAACGAGGCTCTTGATTGAATTTCAACGGTCTGGTTGAATAAATCCTTAACTGTGTGTGGTTTTGTTTGGTGGTATGAGCATTACCCTCTAATGTATGTGTTGATTTTTATAATCTATTCAGGAAAAGGAGATCATGTTTTTATGCTTGCAGTGATAAAACTATAATTGACTCTTGATTGGACAATATAAGAAATCTTTTTCACGTTCTCTTACCCCTACTCTTTTTAGATCCACAGGAGCCGGAGGAGGTGGGGAAAGGTCCGAGCCCCACCCGTACCCCCCCAAGCACCCCGATTAGAGTAGAAGAAGGTACGTTCAACCAAGTGGTCATGCTTCCTCGTGCATGTATCTCCGTGTGTATTTCTGGCGTGCCTCAGGGGATAATACTAAGAACGCTGCGGTTACTACGTCCCGGTGTGATCTTTAACAATCGTGAACATTTTTTTGCTGTTTAATTTGTGCGTAATAAGAGATCAAGAGGATCAATGGTCTCCCATTGGTATATTTTTTGTTCTTTTTGTTGATGACTATGGCTCTTTTAAAATGATCATTTTAAACTTTGCCATGGCCTCTTAGGTGCCTTATTAATTTTTTGTTCCACCTCTTGGTCTTTATTACTTTGGATTACACCAGTATGATCAAATGTGACACGTAAAATTCTGTATATAATAGTATAGGAATAAAACGTAATGCTGACAAGGCTATGAGATGCTCCTAGCAGAGCTGTTTAAGGTCAAGACAATGACGTAAACCTCAGGTGTAATCTAATTTCAGTCCCTCAGAATAATCCACCTTTTCTCAAACATTTCTCATCCACTCTTCATACTCATTTCTCGGGGGTCTTTCCAAGAATGGTGTGTATCCATTCTTTTTTCTCCTGGTTGTCAATTTTCCATTTTTTTGGTCTTCCTTTTGATTTTCTTTAACATGGTGGCTGTGATTTGACCTGCATAGACATTTTTTTCTACTGTGCTTTTTTCTTCTTCGTGGCTGCCTTACAATCAGGAGATGGAAATGCAAAAGAGTACCTGTTGCCATAGTAAGTACTGTCCCACTCCAACTCCCCTTTCACCTACATGCTTGGTTGTAGCCTTCTTTCTCCTTGCATGCCCTCATTCTGTTTCTCTCCTCTCGGCACTAACTCGTCCGCTTTATCTTCTCGCTGTTTGACCTTTCGGTTTTCTTTTGCTTACTGGAATCATCTCAAAAGGGTCTGCTCCTGTCAGTTTTCTCTCTCTCTCTCTCTCTCTCTCTCTCTTTCTATATATCTATATGTATACACTCATAAATGATATCTGAATTTATATCAGATATCAGGATTTACATTCTGCATTCTGCGCAGTCAATATTCTTCTTTCTGAAGTAGATAAATTCTTATTTACCTAGATGCTACAGTTGTATATTTTGCTATATTATATTGTGACATGATGATTAGTAAACGTCACTCAAATTTCTAATGAGAGGCTAAAACAATTGCTGTATATTTCATTACAAACCAAACGCATTATCGATAACATCGTCTCAATCATCAATAAACGTTACAAGGACAGTACATTTACATAAACAGCCACAGCACACCACCCCGTTGTTGATTATTCTCCTATAACAGCGTGTCCTGAAATGTTTTATTGCTCTGCCTATAGACAACGATTTCAATCTCTTTATTTATTAAACAACGGCATTTAATGGGCATTTAAAAGCAAGAGAGCAGGAATCCGTGTATTTGGAGTACGCGGCGGGCACCGCACGCTCTAATACACGCTTTTAAAGGGAGGGGCATTCAGCTCACTGCCTTGGATGGACTGAATCCTAAACAGTGCCTTTAAATAACAACACGTAATACTTAATATGTTTGTGATTAGGTTTAGATCACGTTCAAACGAACCGTAACTATAGAAACGGTAGCTTATTAATACGAACCTGTGATTTGCAGACGACTACAGTCAGAGCTGCTGTTATGGAAAATAGATCAACACCTTCTAAGCAATCGGAGAGTTCACGGGTGCCGTGGTGTGAAAGGAAACACGGGGTGGCGATTGTAATGGCGAAACCGATTATCGCCACACGGCTAAAGAGAACCATGTGCGCTTGGTGTTGAGAAGGAAATCTGATCGCAGTGGGTTGAGGTTATTCCAGTAGCAAAGCTTCTAGACTCTTCCGCTCCCTGGCACTGTGTCAGACTAACACACAACTCCCAAGTGTTTCTGTGCTATATCAAATTGTCTAGCTTCTTTACAACAGGTTATGTATGATCTGATCCGGATACCCGTCTCTCCAGGTACACAGTATTCATTCCTACTTCATGCCGTGTGCGCTGTTTGTCTTTGTTCTGGCTGAGCCGTGTGAAACTCTGCGCTGGTCGGGAGTCCTGGCTGTCTTTATGTATGCGCGTTCTGTCGACAGGTGTGACGTTCCATCAGCGAAGATGCGTCTTGTTCAAATCTGTTTGAGGTTTGAGGTGTAGGAACTTTGGGTTTGATAGCTGTTTGCTGCTCATGTAGTGTGTGTAGTGGCTGACGGTTGTGTTTGAGGGTAAGTTGGATTGCAAAGGCGTTTAGACTAATCAAGCTTTATTATCAAAAGCATCATATCGATATATAGTAATATTTAAAGCAGAAATATTTACAAATTTTCAAATACGAACGTTCCTCTTGTGAGTCCCGCCCACAGTGAAGCGCGGTGGTGGTGGCGTCACGCTGAGCATTCTGGGTTGCTGCTCTGGCTAGCTTTACTCGAGCACTGGCTGTTTTCTGTAAAGCTTCGGATGTGCAGTGTTCTTTTTTTTTTTTTTTTTTTTTTAATCGACTGAATGCATGTCGCTCTGTAGGATGTTCACCGTTCGGGATACACGGTTCATGATCGATTAGTTGATACGCTTCCAGAACTTTCTCCCGGATCGTCTCCGATTGAAAATATACGCAGGATGTTATAAATATAGAAATGAGAGTTATATCAGTAGCAGTAGCTCAGCAGGTCTGATTTTGCTCTAATAGCCAGGTGGTTATGAGTGCAGATCCCCCAAGGTGTGTTTGTAGCTGGTGTCAATAGTATGACGAGTTCCTGCTTTTGCCTGAGCTGTTCATGCGTTACTGACTCTGTTGACCGAAAACTAGATCACGGTTAGATGATCATGCTTATTTTTGTGGTTCAAAGCAAAACCCAGAGATGAATCCTGTGTGCTGTGTGCTCTCTGAAGCTCCTCCCCCTGACAGACCTGCGTTTCGTAACGATTACCACCCTCCTTCTAATTCTTTTCCCTTGTACTCCTTCCTCCCACTTTTCCATCCCGTCTTCTGGCTTTCCATCTCTCGCAGAACGGCAGCAGGAGCAGAGCCCTAAAGACGAAAGCGACGCCGCCACTTTAAGACAGACCCTCCCTGACCTGACCCCCGACGAGCCTTCGGAAGCCACCGGCTCCGCCTCCGCCCTCCCTGCAGAAGACCCCGCCCCCTCTGAGCCAGACCCTACCCCGGCTCACATAGACGGGGAGGAGCCTGTTGCCGCCGACGACGCCGCCGGCGACCAGGGCAGCGACGAGTCCCCGAACAAATCCCCTTCGAAAAAGAAGAAAAAATTCCGCACGCCGTCGTTTCTGAAGAAAAACAAGAAGAAGTCCGAGACCTAGAGAGGAAACTCCTAGGATAACCAACCACATGCATTTGGTTCTTTTTCATATTTTTCTTATTTTTAAAAAAAAAAAAAAAAAAAAGGTCTTTTAGCTAATCTTGTGTTCATCTGTAGCTTGTGAATGTCGCCATTTTGTTTTCTGTAATCTTTTTTTAATTTTTTTTATTTTTAACAGTTATTCCGGTAAAACGTACCGTGTGGCTTTATTGCGCATGAATCTCAGCTCACGCTTTAGCACAGGGTTATTTTAACTCCCTGCTTTTGTAAGGAGCAAAGATAATAAATTCCCAAGCTTCACTAACCACTAGGATTGTATTCAAGTGTCTTTTAAAAAGAAAAAAAAGGAATGCGGGAAAAAATAAAAAAGCAGCACGGTGTTAAAACGTCTACGATGTCGATTCGCGTTCAATTTGGTCGCCTTTATAAGCAGGTGACCGGCTGACCGGCTGCAGCCCGTTATAATCTAGTACGGTATTGAATCGATCGACACCGCGTTCTGCGTAACATTTGTATCAGACGGGAAAATCTCGACGAGGCTCTGCTTATAGGAACAAACGTTTTCGGAAAAAAGTTACAGAAACGCCGAAAGCTAGTCTCCGCTAACGGAAACCCGAAGATGTCTGTAATCGTATAATAATGTATATACCATGATACATATTCACACTTTCCTCATTATCCTAGTTTAATTCCGTAACATTTGAGGTTTATATGGTTTCCATTTTTATATTTAATGAAAAAAAGCTTCTCTTAAGCTTTCAATTAACTAAAATATCTTGCACCCCGAACCACCTGTCACTTACACCATTACATTTCCTCAAATTATCGCAAACTAGCTTTTTTTCCTCTTTTTATATATATATATATATATATATACATAAAGCATATAAAACTTCAACTATTTGTCAAACGCTGTAATTTCCGCCGCACTACAAGACGAACACGTTCGGCCTTGCAACCACACGGCATTTGCATATATAAAATGTCAGCGTTCTTGCATTAGCTTAGCTAGGTGTCGATACGCTACTCCAGGACCTGCGGTAATTTCCCGTCCGTCCGTGCCATGCGGTTCATTTTAGCTCCGTGCTAACATAAAATATAAACATTTCATAGCCGCACTAGCATGAACGAAACGTCATATCGAGTGAATCAACGTTCTCACTAACGGTCGCGTAAAGTGACCTGGATTCGAATGAAAAACTAAACGCTGCCTGTAACAACGAAACAAGGTCAATACTGATGATTATTCTCTAAGCAGAGACAATTTAGCAAGTCCGAGCTTGTAGTCTGGAAAATCGCACGATATTACTGGGCGCAAAAATATGTTGAAAAAACGTCGTCTTATAATATGACGGATTAATTATTCAGACTCTTAAGGCGAGACGCTACGCATGAATAGGGTAATCGGGTAAAAAGAATAAATATAATATATAAACAAACTAAAATATAAAAGCAACTGATTGCGTTTCCTGTTGGAACATTTTCACAAATTTGCATTTGTGAACACGAATGAGGCTTCATTTAAATGCATGCTAGTCATTTCTCGGTATAAAATCTGGCGTAAATCCTTCGGTAGTCCACGTCGTATGGATTTCCACAATGTTAGTGAGCGTTTTTGGTTCTTAATGTAGAGAGAAATAATCCGATTTGGACGGAAACCGATTTAAAATGCAATGTGAATGCGCACGTTTCCTCTTTATGCGTCTGGGTTTTATAAAGTTTAAAAGGGAACGGACGTGCGTTATGACGTGAGCTGCTCGGGGATACATGGCTTGACGTGATTGTGACGAGCGGGCGGAGCTTCAAGCCTTCTTTAAAACTCCGATCACGTTGTTTGCGTGAAGAAGCCAAGAGAGTGAAATAAACCGTCGTTGGTCTTGATTGCAACAGTTTAAGAGAAGATCCAAAAAATCGGAAAAAATGGTCAGCTCTACCCTGTAGCGTCTTGCCTTAACACGGATAATTAACGTGACATTAATGGATAATGATTGTGCTGACATCACTGTTAGAAATAAAGGTACCAGAGTGGCCTTTTTGGACTTGTCGCTGAGGCGGTACCATCAAGGGGACATTTCATTATGTATCTTTAAACCTTTAAAATCATTGACGGGGAATATTCACACCTTAAAGGTGCACATTCCCAGGTAAAAGGTACAGAGCGACAAGGAAAAGTCCAGTTTAGTACCTTTGCATCCAGATCATTAACCTTCATACAGTATATAAACCTTTAAATCCTGTTCTATTTCCTTTTCTTCTTCTTTTTTAATCCCTTATGTAATACAGACCTGGCTTGCAGTGTAAACACTGAGAAAACACTGTGATTAAGAGAAGGGACGACGACTTTGCAGAAGTTCAGACTGCAATCCACTCTACCACATTTATTACTCCTCGTCCTGAGTCACACAGAGCTGCTGCTTCTCTCCGTCGTTGTGCTGTAGAAAGGAAATGACCTAGAAATATTTCCACATGCTGTGAAACCCTGCTCCCTCCCAGAGACTGCTGCAATCACCTCAAGCCACTAACGTGCACCGTCATGTATCTCTCTTTAACTCAGATGTGTATAAAATACAACAACTGGAAATGTGGAATATAATGGCTGGATTTACGGTTTTGTAGATTTAATCTTAGGAAATTGTGAAGTCCATGCTGGATGTTCATCATTCATCCTGTGAAGCTCGGTTTGTGTGTGACGATAGGCTGCAGAGAAGTTTCCAGAAGGGCTGTGTGCTTTAAAATGCCGTCTCCTTCACCACTCCGTGAATTCAGTTGATCGTATCGCTGCGACTTTGTTTTCCCGTGTCATGTATTTTTTCCTCCCGACAGTAAATCCCGTTCTCATTTTCATAGCACTGTTTATTATTATATGACCATGAATAAAGTTCCTTCTTTCAAAACAGACTGTTTGAATGATGCCTTGAACACAATTGCCTTACTTTCCCCCCCCACATTTAAGTCCGTGTAAAATCAATAAAGTAAGACGTTCTGTAGAGCTACTTAGAAAAAATGCAGACTTTTAGGGTTATCGGATACAAATATAATTAAAAGAAAAAAGCATTTAAATCTGTTATAAAAATAAAGCCAAAAGATGCATAGAAGGTGTAAAGAAAATAATGAAAGAATAACACTACTGTTATGGGGAAAGTTTAGTGCCAAAAATAATGAAAAGATGAAAATTTAAATTTTCTTGTGTGTGGGCAGAGATGGTACAAAAACTATAATGAACTTGAATTAAAAATAAATTTTGTTGCCTCTTTTTTTTTTTTTTTTTTTTTAAAATTTTTTGTTTATGAAAAAACAAAAAAAAAAAAAAAAAATATATATATATATATTTATATATTTAAAAAAAAATTCAAAAATTTAAAAAAGGGATTAAATTTAAATAATATAGAGATAGAAAATATTAATAGAATTAAATGATGCATTAAAATAACCAAAAAAATAAATAATAATAATAAAGCCAAACTTAAAATTGTCTGCTCATATTAATATTTGTATTAATTATATTAAAATTGTATTGATATGTTTTATTATATATCAATATATTGAAAAACAGGGTTAAAAGATAACTTGTAATATTTTTAAAAGTAAATATAATTATTAATATTACCTATTTAGGTCTCATCAAGCTATTTATTTTTTTAATATATTTCTTAGTAAATTATTACTGTAAAAGGCAGTATAGTAATACATAAAATAGTCATATTTCGACTACATTACTATATTGTTATATTGCTACAAAACATTTTACAAATGCTGTTTGTACTTGAGATCGATTTATTTATTTATTTGCTTATCTATTGTTCAAATTTTTATTTATTAACATATTTTTCTGTCATATATAAAATACAGCGTGTGCACGCGCTAACCGCTTAGCGGCAGCGTACCCCTAATAATTAACCCGACGTCTTACGACATTACGTAGAAATGCGTCTTACGCAATCGCGTACACTACGTCAGTCTGCGGCGTTGGATCAGCTGACGACTCTGGGGCTTGTAGAGGGCAAAAACTGCTACAAGCTCAAGCTGAGAATAACAAGCTCTTTAATTATCAACAGAAGTCTGCATCGAGGACGATGGTTTATTAAGGATCTCTAAGGGTAAGTTCCTTCTTGAACGTTTTGCATAAATAAAAACGGAATAATAATGATAGTAGAGTCGCGAGGACCCGGAAGCTGCGACATTGTATTAATATTGGGGTTCAGTCTAAATGTGTCGCCATGGCTACGAAGAAACTAGCTCTTTTTGTAAATATGTCGCGTAGGCGTGATATAATACTTATTGAAATAAAACGTTTTGAAAGTGTTTGGTGTTAATATGTTATTGTATTAGTGAGAATGAAGTCAGAAATGGCTAGGTTAGCTTAGCTTAGCTCAGTGCTGTGTTGTGTTATTGCCCAGCAGCAGGCGTATGACTCACTCATCAGTACAAAGTGCTTGGATGATAATGATTCACACCTTCTGTTGACATGTCACCTTTAACCTTTTAACCTTTGTGATCGTGATGTATTATTTTCTGCATCTCAGTCTCCATCAGTCTGAATGTATTGGCTCTGAGAAGGTGCAGTAGTGGAGTGTTTTGGACCTCCTTCACTGCCTTACACACTGACTTCCAGCAAGTGTGTGTGGAAATGCATTGAGCTCTAATTCTGTACTGCAAAGATGGACGTGTCTAAAAAACGTGCAGATGTTATTATGTAATGCAGAAGGACTGCAGCATTGTATAACATGTTGGGCTTTGAAAATGGGATCTTTATCTGAAGCTGTCTGGAGCTGCAGCAGATCAATCAATCAATCAATCAGTGTCTTGGACCTTACACACTGATTTCCAGCACGTGGTGTGTGTTCAGTGGTGTAACGTTGCACCTAGTTTCAGATTTGATCTGATTGTTGAGTGTTTTTAAAACGGCGTATGCTGCAAAGATGGATCACTGGTTTTATTTCATATCGCACGATCATGCAGGATAAACTTGTGATAAATAACGATTTCACTCCGATCAGAAGTCATCCCTTTGATCTGTGTTACTTTGGAATGAATCTGAAATTGCACTTGATCGTAAAACGTAGTTTGCTACTTTCCAGATACACTTGAGGTGAAGTCTTGCTACCACAACAGAAAACTTTTTCACCAGGCCTAGTAAAGTGGCTTGTTGTTGTTGTTGTTGTTGTTCATTTTAACGCCGATCTGATTTTTCTTGTCCTGCCGTTTTTGCCTACCGATCCAGAGAATTCATCCTGCATGCCTGCTCCTTATAAACATGTCATTTTGACAAATATTTTTGATACTCTTGTCTGTCTGTCTTTCTCAGCACGCAGAGGGTTTGCGATCGGGAAATATCTGCCGCTCTGAGCCGAGCGCGAGTTCGGATTCATTAGTGTAAGTGCTTCTAGACCACATCATCAGCATGTGATGAATCAGACTGCCGTCCCGCTGGCGCTCGCAGTCAGACGAGGGCTTTATTTCTCTGTTCAGCATGTTGGGGGTAAAGACAGGTACTCTGCAGCTTCTTCTCATTCCACTGGAGGTTTTATTTTGAGTTTATCTTCAGCGTCAGCTACTGTGAAGCAGCTTGCAGGAGTCGAGTGTGAGGTCCAGTCGTGATTTCCGATGATTCATCTCACACTTTTAGAAAATATTCCAAAGTGGAAGTGATAGAAGGAAGTAAATACAGAGCATGAAAGCGCAAAGTGGGCACAAAACACGCAGTACAGTATTGAAACCACACTACTGAAAGCAGCACTATACTACTGACACCCCCACCACAGTACTGAAAATTCCTACAGTACTGAAACGCCTGCACTAGTGAAACCCCTAGACTAGCTCTCTCTCTCTCTCTCTCTCTCTCTCTCTCTCTCTCTCTCTCTCTCTCTCTCTCTCTCTCTCTCTCTCTC
>JAQQZR010000011.1:20748634-20759042 GCA_030068235.1 Notoglanidium macrostoma
TCTCTCCCCCCTTTCCTCGCTCTCTCTCCGTCCCTTTCTCGCTCTTTCCCCCTCTCTCTCTCTCTCTCTCTCCTTCCCTCTCCCTCTCTATCTCTCTCTCACTGTTTCTTATTGAGAAACCTGAACACTTTCCTGAAACAAAGCCCTGACACTGGACACTCCTTCCAAAAATGTTAAATAAAACGTCTTCGTAGAGAAACCTTCACCACATCAATGCTTTTTCTTTGTTAAATAACGGCATGTTTTTTAAAAATCTGTTTGTCAGTCATAGGAGATATACGCTGTATATGTTGTTGCTATAGACATATAACATAAAATAACAATAACGTACTACCATATTAAAACGAGCACATTTATATCATACCTCCTCCTGTAGAAATCGCATCAACATCAGTGAGCGTCAGGACTCCATCAGCGCTGTGGTATAAACCGTAACAAAAAGCACGGACATCACACTGTTTATCAAAGACATGCATAACAGTGTATGAGCGAGAATAACCGCTGAGAATTTCCTTTTCTTGATAAATACGGGTGTGTGTTAGCTTCTTAGGACAGGAAGTGAATTTAAAAATGCACCCAAACCCCTCTGCAGTTGTCATAGTAACCAACATGAGTGTAACACCATTTAATCAAATGGCTGATGCTTATTTATTCACAATATTAAAAAAAACCCTCACTAACAGAGTCACTGGCCATGTGTGAACCTGCATGAGCTGAGAACGCTTTGCAGACCCGTGTGTTTATAACTCTGTTATAACCTCTCATACCACAAATGTTGCGAATCAGGATTAAGACTCTGCTGCTCCACTTCCCTCCCCACACACTCTCCCAGGTTTCCTTCTGGACACGTGATGTGTGTAGTGTGGCTTGCATTCACCACAGAGAGTGCTGCTTGCTGTGCTGTGAGACTAAATTCTTTCATTTGATTGGAAATTGAAGTGTGTGTGTGTGTGTGTGTGTGTGTGTTACAGTTACTGATCTGTCCCCCAGTGACGCGCTTCTTTTACGGACGCAGAGAGCCGTTCCACAAACTGCTGGTTCAGGGCGACTCGGCGGGCAGGCTGACCCTGTGGAGCATCCCGGACACTTCACCTTTACAACCACTGTCTTCTGCTGCAGGTGTCTCCGCACACCTCCGCGCACCTTCATTCACCTCCGCGCACCTTCATTCACCTCCGCGCACCTTCATTCACCTCCGCGCACCTTCATTCACCTTCACTCACCTCTGCACACCTTCTCTCACCTCTGCACACCTTCACTCACCTCTGCTCACCTTCACTCACCTCTGCACACCTTCACTCACCTCTGCACACCTTCACTCACCTCTGCTCACCTTCACTCACCTCTGCTCACCTTCACTCACCTCTGCTCACCTTCACTCACCTCTGCACACCTTCACTCTCCTCCACCTACCTTTAACACCACACCACTTTCTATCTCATCCACTTCAAGTCGCATAAAGAGATGTAGAACATCAATCTCTTTTGAATTCTATATAAAATTAAGTTACCTTGCTTGCAAATTGTTTGTGTAAAAAATGGTGAATTAAGCCAAATGGCTATTTGTCTCCCTCTGGTGCTCACTTTACAAACATCAAAAAGCACAACTTCATCCCTCTAGTGGCTGTATAATGTACTAAAAACGGCCTTCATCACTGAATCCACGTCCTCCTCCTCCAGAGCTGCAGGTTTCCTCCACCATCAGCCTGCAGGAGGCGTTCGATAAGCTCACTCCACTCCCCGCGGGCATCATCGACCAGCTGAGCGTGCTGCCAGGCTGCGAGGAACCCATAAAGGTGACGGCGAGCGTGTACATCCCGTCCCAGGGCCGTCTGGTGTGTGGCAGGGAAGACGGCAGCATCGTCCTGGTGCCCGCCACACAGACCGCCATCGTCCAGCTGCTGCAGGGAGAACACATGCTGCGCAGAGGTGAGGCGGCCCGGCAAGGTGGAAAACTTCCGGGAAAATGTGATGTGGACTTGTGAAAAACACTGTGAGAGGATGTTACCTTACTGTCACTTTAATAAGGCAGTGAAATGTGAGAAAATTGTAGCTTTTAAAAAAATCTTTATTTAACCCGATTCCTATAAAAATGTATTGTTTTATGTTGGAAAAACAATTTGGACAAAGAGCAGCAAAGCCATATATTTCCATCTTCAAGATTTGTCTTAGAATTTTTATAATATCGCCGTTCACGTTCTCCTTTCATTTCCTCTCTCGCTCTCCTTGTCTTTCTATCTCATTACAATTATTTTTCCTTTCTTTCTTTCTTTCTTTCTCTCTCTCTCTCATTTTTTTTTTTTTATCTTTTGTCTTCCATCATTCTTTATTTCTATCTTTCCCTATGTTCTCTCACTCTTTCTTTCTTTCTTTTGCTCATTTCCTTTATTACCCGTTTCCTTTTTTCTCTTCTGTTATTTATCTTCTATCATTCTTTATTTCTTTCTGCCCCTTTCTTTATCTGTACCTTTCCTTTTTTATAATTCTTTATTTCTGTCATTCACTATCTGGTCTCTCTCTCTCTCTCTCTCTCTCTCTCTCTGTCTTTCTTTTTCTTTCTTTTTTTATTTCATTTCCTTTTGTTTTTCTTTCTTGTTCTTGTTATTCTTTATTTTTTGCCTCTTTTTTCTTCTTCTAATTCTTTACCTCTACTTTATTTCTGTCATTCTTTATTTCTATCTTTATTTCTCTATCTGATCTCTCTCTCTCTTTTTTTTTGTTTAATCTATCTTCTATCATTCTTTATTTCTATCTTTCCCTGTTCTCTCTCTCTCTTTCTTTTCCTAATTCCTAATTTCCTTTATTACTCATTTCCTTTTTTCTGTCATCTGTTATTTATCTTTATCTTCTTTCTGCCCCTTTCTTTATCTTTACCTTTTTCTTTTCTATAATTCTTTATTTCTGTCCTTCACAATCTCCTCTCTCTCTTTCTCTCTCTGTCTTTTTCCTTTTATTTCTTTTTTCATCTCATTTCCTTTCTTTAATTTTTTTTTTATAAATCTTTTATCTTCTATTATTCTTTATTTTTTGCCTCCTTTTTCTTCTAATTCTTTACCTCTCCTTTTTTTCCCCTCTGTCATTCTTTTATGTCTATCTTTATTTCTCTATCTGACCTCCCTCTCCCCCAGGCTGGCCTCCTCACCGCACGCTGAGAGGCCACAGGAACAAGGTGACGTGCCTGCTGTACCCTCACCAGGTGTCCCCGCGTTATGACCAGCGCTCTCTGGTGTCGGGCGGTGTCGACTTCTCCGTCATCGTGTGGGACATTTTCACTGGAGAGATGAAGCACATCTTCTGTGTGCACGGAGGAGAGATCACCCAGCTCCTGGTCCCGCCTGAGAACTGCAGCGTGAGTTCCCCTGCCACTGCGGACACGTTCAAGGGCTCTCCTCATTAAATCCTCGTTAATCTCTTAAAAAGCCCCGACACCGAAGACTCCTTCAAAATCCGACCAATCAGAATGGAGACTTGTATTATAAGTAGCCGTAACCTTCTTATAAATGTCTATAAGTGGAATTTTTGCTGTGCCCTGATTGGCTGGCTCCAATCCCACCCCCTCTGAAGCAGCCTATGATGCATATGATAGTTAACCCCAGTTAATTATTCTCCGTGTATGTGTGGAAGTATACGACTGTATTACCGCACACACACACGCGTAACGACCCAGTGTCACGTATCTCTGATTTACTGCACGTCAATAACGTTGCTTAAGCACCAAAGCTTTTAATGATGCTACAAAGTGCTTCTCAATCTATAACTTCCTGTTTGTAATCGTGTGTGTGTGTTTTATTGTTATACTTGTAAGTGATTTATATACAAAAACGATAGATCACGCAGTTCCCCAGGAAACAGGAAAGTGTGCTTGTAAGCCCAGTTCGAACGTCTAGCTTCCAGGAAGCACACTGCGTGGAGCGCATTGTAGAGCATTAAGGAAATCTTCGTAACTTTGAGTTAGTGTACAGTCGTCTCGTCACGTGATGATGCGGACAGGATGAGTTGCGTCGACGCGGTCGCCGTGGATGATGATGATGGAGAGCAGGCGCACGATGGACCGAAGACTGCTCATGGTCAAGGCTTCCTGAAGCTCTCCATCAACACTTAAGAACATTAGCTGTCAACACACAGCCTTGCTGCAATTTACTGTCTGCTGGCTTCCTTCCAAACACACACACACACACACACACACACACACACACACACACACACACACACACACACACACATGTATGCAGCGTCTGTCCGTCAGAAATGAAGTGCTGTTACCATTCAATGCTTATTTATTTCCTTTTTTGGTAGGGAATGGCACGTAAATTCTTTTTCTTCCTCTGTTTTCAAATCAAACAACGGTTTTGTGTGTGTGTTCGCGTGACTGCTTTATTTCAAGGCTTTTCATTTCATATTCGTTCAAGGATGGAGAGTGTCGAGGTTCAGTGCCGGTCGTTTGTCTTCCTGAGAGACAAAGAGAGTTCACTGTATTGTGTTTTCTGGATAATAAGTCGCCTCAGGCCAAAGAGATTCTTATTCTGTTGCCTCGGTGATTAATTTCAGTTCAATTCGCTTTTATTGGTAGTGTGCGTTTGGCAACAGACCTCGTCACAAGGCAGCTTTACGGAATGCAGGCGTAAATGTAGATCCGTAACGAAGAAACCAGAGGGGACTGAATTGATCAGCAAATCTCTGCCATAATGACTTGTCCCAAAACGCTGACCTGAACGTCTTGGCAGCAAACGTCTTAGCCGGAAAGTCTTGCCTGTGAGGACATTGTGGAAAGCTCGTTTGTGTGCCTTTTCTCAGGGAAAAGTAGGTCGTCCTTGTTTCTGTTTGCAAGCGATGGAGGTCGGTATCATGTCCATTTTATTCCATGGAGAAACGTTGACCAATAATAAAACTTTGATCTCTTTGTGTCTCTTTCTCTGTGTGTGTGTGTAGACGCGGGTTCAGCACTGCGTGTGCTCCGTGGCGAGCGATCACTCGGTGGGTTTGCTGAGTCTCCGGGAAAGGAAGTGCATCATGCTGGCCTCGCGCCATCTCTTCCCCATCCAGGTTATAAAATGGCGCCCGTGTGACGATTACCTGGTGGTGGGCTGCTCCGACGGCTCGGTGTACGTCTGGCAGATGGACACGGGTGAGTAAAACGTTTTGCGTAAAAGCAAGTGTAGGAGACGACGGAAGCCCGGAGGTGATGTGTATTTAAAGTGCAGTGTGCGTGTCCCGAGACGAAGGTGCGCTATTAGACCGATTTCCTCTGCTTTCTGTCTCCCTCTCGCGCTCTCTGAACCTTCATCCTTTACTGCCCATCGAGACACCAATGATCTTTCTTTCTGCCTTTCCTGTTCAATATTTGATGGATGTTTGTGTTTTGCTCTGTCTGCCAGCCCGCCTTTGCTGACTCTTAAAACGGCGCTGAAATTTTAATCACGCCCGTCTCGGTGGATGAGAACGCCGGGGATGCACTTAGTAAATCTCTGCTTAAACGCCCCCCCCCTCTTTCAACTTCCACACATCAGCACTGTTTGTTTCCTTTTAACGTTGCTTTTTATAGGTCCTGAGCTAAGCAAGACAGGATATGGGATTATTATAATCACACTGGTGCTGGTCTGTGGCTTTTATGTCTAGACCGTCGATATATTCACAGACGGACAGACATGCACGTTAAAGTATGATCGCTGTACGATGCTGTGCATGAACATCTCCGAGCCAGCAAGCTTCTCATTATTCTTATTCTTATAAGTAGCGGTAATTATTCCGGGGTCAGTGTTTTAAACCGAGTGTAGCTTTCGTCTCTCCCTTCGGCAGTTCACTGCAAAACACACAGGATATAAACGAACCCTGTTAATCACACACAGGTGTTTATTCGATTACCCACTCGTTCTCCGCGGTTTACGATTTTAACACCTTCCACCCAAACTTCTGTACACCTGTTCTCTGTAATGTCGCTCGGCTTTCCAATCGAGACAGCATCTTGAACCGATTTTTAATTTTTTATTTTTTTGCTTCTCGAGCCTCGGACAAACCCCGCATTAGGAGCAAGACAGGAAGTGAGGCGTTATTTACCACATGGCCGATTTCTGCCGTGCGGCAGCCCTGCGCCGGGATGTCAGGAACCGCTCGGATCACCTGAGTGTGAAATGAACAGATCTCACAGAGAGCGAGTACGAGCACACGGACTCGTTTATAGGAAGAGACGGAGAGAAGAAAAGGTAGAACGTGAGCGGGAAGAGGTGTTCTGGAATTAAGAAGTGAGGTGGGGGAAGAGGTGAAGGGATGGATGAAATGAAGCAGAGGAAAACGGAGTGGTGATGGAGTGCGGTGGACGAGACGGAGCGATCTGGAGTCGTCTCTGCTCGTCGAGCACGATCCCAATATCCGCACAGCTCCGCGAGAGGCCGGCTTCTGACCTTACCGCCGCGGGAAAAGGGCGGAACTCCATGCGTGAAGGAGAGGAAAAGACGGAGCGCGGACGGCGATGGATTAACAAACAAACACATGACTACGAACTATTACTCACGCGGACTGACTTTCCACTCGCGAACTTTTATTGAGCTGGAGGAGGCGATCCTCTAAGCTTCCTCCAAATAAATATAGAAACGCCGTTTCCTTGCAGAAAAGTTGTTATATTTATGCTAACATTGACTTCTTCTTTTTTGTGTGTGTGTGTGTGTGTAACTCTTTGAAAAGCTTTAGGTATTTATATGACCTTGAAAAGCTGCATATTCTCTCGGATTAAATTTCTTCAAACCCTTCGACGACTCTATAAACATAAACAGCTTGCACGTTCTCCCCGTACGTTTCCTCTGGGTACGCCGGTTTCCTCCCACAGTCATGGATCAGCAGTTACTTTATACCTTCATGTATTTGCCTCCACAATTACTGCACTAAATATTTCTCTATATTAAGATATATTAAGATCCTGACCTGTATTTGATTACCGACTCAGTCCCCACATTTATTTACAAATCTTTTTATAATTCTTTATTTCTGGTGATCTTGCTTTTTTTCCCCCCTCTATCTGACCTTTTCTTTCCTTGTCATTGTATTTTATAAATTTTTTATTTTTTCCTTCATCCGTCTCCTTTATTTTCTGCTCATCCGTACTTCCTGTTCAGTATATATTTTTATTTCTAATCAGATTTCCTCTCTCTCCGCTTGACGTCTGTTTATTTTTCCTCCTGTCTTTTGCTGTCTTACATTTTAGCTTTGCATTCTTTCTTTCCTTCTTTTTTGCAATAGTTAAGTTTTTCTTTTGTTCTTTCTTTATTTCAGGAAGTCAAAGTGTCTCCGCTGCTTTTATAACCAAAGCCACTGCTTCTATGTGTGTACACACACACACACACACACACACACACACACACACACAAGCCCATGCGTGTGTTCTGCTGTTTTGCTGTATCTGTGCTGTTGGTGTGCAGTGCAGTGCGGTGCGGTGCAGTGGAGGCTGATGCTGTAATAGAGTGGAGCGGCTGTGCTGTGGAGAGGACGACTGAGCCTGATCAATACTCTGATATCATTTAGATGATTATTGGCGACGGGCCTTTTGGATCCACTTTAATGGCTTTTGATGTTTATGGATTTGTGTGTTTAGCGTTGCTGTAGAAGCTTTCAGCTGACACACACACACACACAGCTACAGCGACCATCTAAAGAGACTTACACTGCTGACCTGTGCTCTTTTACACCGTCTACATGTCTGTCTTTCTGTCTCTCCGTCTCGTTCTCTCTCGCTCGCTCTCCTCTCCAAATTTGTGCATGCTGACGTTTTTATTTAGAAGAAAAATACTTCACAACCCATATCAACTCTCTCTCTCTCTCTCTCTCTCTCTCTCTCTGTCTCTCTCTCAGGAGCGCTGGACCGGTGTGTGATGGGGATAACGGCGGTGGAGATATTAAACGCGTGTGACGAGGCCGTGCCGGCGTCTGTAGACGGTCTGAACCACGCAGCGGTGAATCTGAAGCAGGCCATGACGCGCCGCAGCCTGGCAGCACTCAAGAACATGGCGCAGCACAAACTCCACACACTCGCCACCAACCTGCTCGCTGCGGACAACGCAGACAAGGTGAGGACCGTACGTCTCTCACACACACACACACACACACACACACACACACACTAGGGTTAGCATGGCTTTCACATTAACACATTGGCATCTCTCGTGAATTGTTTGTTTTTAGCTAAGCTAACGCGGCTAAGAACGCCAACGCTAGCCATCAGTGATCTGTTAGCGTTTACGTTGCCGGCGTGTAGAGAGAGCTTATCATGGTCTCGTCATATTTCAGCAGGAGATAACAAAGACCCTGAAAGCATGAGTGTCCGAGCGAGCGATTTGGAGAAGTGTGTGTGTGTGTGTGTGTCTATAACACCAATCGTGAATTTCCCTCAGGGCCACAGTGGTCATTTGGAAAATTGCAGTGTGTTTGAGGAGGGAGACAAGGGGAGGGCTGAAGGGAGCAAGAACCCAAACAGAGGAATAGGCTTCCGATGAAAAATGCATGATCTCCGGCTCACCGAGGACGGTTTTTTCTTTACTTCTGTATTCTGTAGTCAGTCCGACCACACGGTCACGGTCACCAGGGGGAGCGCGGCAGGAAGAGGAAGAGAGGCCATGATGCCACAGGAGACCAGGCCTGAAGCAGGACACTAAAGCCGAGATGCAAACGCGTCTAAATATGCGGGGTTTGAGAAAGTAATAGTTAAGGCCGTTTTCACACACTGCGTTTTTTTTTTTGGTTTGTTTCTGGAACTTGTTAGAGTGCTGATATTGGCAAAGCATCGATAGCTAATACCAGCTAACTTAACTTGCCTAGCTTTACTAGATTAACTCGGTTATCCTCAGTGCATAAAGTTTGGTGTGACTCTGCTGATGAGGAGGTTTTCTTCGCGGTGTCTGTGAAAATAAAAACGCATCGTTTAAAGCGGGACGCTGCATCACGTCACGGCGAACATCCCAGAAGATTCACACGTCCTCGTCTGTACGTTGGAAAGTTTCCGATTCATTCGACAAGCATGAAGTATCGCGTCGTTGCCTTCGTGTCGAAATCGTAGCGCGTTGCGAGTTTACACCCCTAGTGGACCCTGGAGGAATAGCCGCAACCTTTCATTCGAGTCTCGTTTTTGTTTTTTCCATTCGTGACTTTTGCTGTCCGTTTCCATCGTAACATTTTTGCTTATTTGTAATATTTCTTTATTCAGTTGCATCGACTTGACGCACGCCATTTTATTTATTTATTTATTTATTTATTTTTCGAATGAAGGATATCCTTGCAATTCTGATAAATCTGCAGAAATGTGATGCCTGGATTTTCTTTGGCCGAACGCTAGACGTAGCGATTCAGTTTGGCGATGGCTAGCGGCACGGAGGAAAGGCTGACCCCGCCTGAGCGTGGCGTTTGTCTCCGTAGCACTGCGCAGGAAGGTGAGACGTATCGGCGAGAAACACAAGGACGGCACCGGTGAGGAGGAGGATGATGGACGCGATGATGGGCGAGCGTTTAAAGCCGCAGCGCTTTAGACATTTTGTAAAGACCGTTTTACAGAATGATAGTCCTGCTCCATTATAAAGGAAAAAAAAGGAGTGAAATCTTGGAAGTGATAACACGTTTGTCCGTCGGTGGCAGTTTGGACACAATTCCACCCCGACGCCCCGCTGTGATTTCTGATCGTCTCTGTCTCGCTAGCGGTCAATTGGCAAGCCAGAGAATAGGCGTTGGAAGAGTGTGTGTGTGTGTGTGTGTGTGTGTGTGTGTGTGTGTGTGTGTGTGTGTGTTTCTGTGCTTGCTCTAATGCCCTGTCATTCCCTCTGACAACATAATACAGCAGCGGTGATTCTCCAGCTCGTCTCTCTGGGCCAAACCTGCCATTATTCCTCCTGTGCGGCTCCAACACTAACCCGAACCCAGCCGGGCTAATGATACATAATCACCATCAGACACCGTGTAATCTCTCTCACTCACTCACTCACACACACACACACACACACACGCGCGCGCTCGCTCTGCTCTGACCCGGCTCCATCTCTGCCTGTCTGTCTCCCTGTCTTACTCTCTCTCACTTTCACTTTCAGGCTTTCTCGTTTACTGATTCCTCTGAGTGTTACTCTCATTCCTTTTTCCTCTCTCTCTCTGTCTCTCTCTCTCTGTCTCACTCTCTCTCTCTCTGTCTCTCTTTCTGTCTCGGTCTCTCTCTGTCTGTGTCTCTCTGTCTCTCTCTGTGTGTGTGTGTGTGTCTCTATCTGTCTGTCTCTCTCTCTCTCTGTCTCTGTCTCTTACATTTACATTTGTCTTCTCTACCACCTTGTGTTAAAGCACAAGTTTGTGTGTGAATTTTACAGAAGAAAATAATCCATCCATCCATTATCTATAGCGCTTTATGCGTCTGGGTGGCGGGGAAGCTGGAGCCAATCCCAGCATCTTGG
>JAQQZR010000011.1:20759290-20770540 GCA_030068235.1 Notoglanidium macrostoma
GCAAACTCCACACAGAAAGGCACCCTGGGTGACCCGGGGATCGAACCCAGGACCTTCTTGCTGTGAGGCGACTGTGCAAACCACCGCACCACCAGAAGAAGAAGAAGAAGAATAAGAAGGGGAAAAAAAATGTATATTAAGACTCTGTATCTAGTCCGTATAACAGAAAAAATATATATACTTAATACATTATTAAAGACTAATGATATAGAATTATTGTTTACTTATTTATCATTAAAATAATGTTAAATAAAAGTAATGACAAAAAAATAAGAATACTTCTTTTTATGATTAAAAAAAAAGTAGAATATCATAAAAAAAAATCTAATATAAACATTTAATTATTATCTTCCTTCCTTTATTCTTTAATTTGGTTCTTCTTTCTTTCTGGCACCTTTTTCTTTTTCCTTCTGTCTTTACCGTTCTGTACTCTCATGTTCCCGTTCTTTCATTCATTTTTTTTTTCTTTTTTAATTTCTTTCCATCTTTTTCTTCCCATTTCTGCTTCTCCACTCTTCATCTCTTCTGTCCTGTATTTAATAATAATAAAAAAAAAGCGTACATCTTTTTACTGAAAGAAATTGAACAAAATTAATAAAATGCAAAGAAAAGCTTGATCAGAGTCCCTGAAGAAGAGCTTTATTGTTTCACTGCAGTGTTTATAAATGAACTCTAGAGGGCAGTGTGACTCCATCTACCATTACGTGTGTGTGTGTGTTGGGTGGACGGGGACAGAAAAGGGAAAATAGGTGACACTTTTCAGAGTACACACACACACACACACACACACACAGACATCGAGAGAGAGAGATCTGCAAATTTGGACCAACTGTGGATGTGTGTGTGTGTGTGTGTGTGTGTGTGTGTGTGTGTGTATGTTTGACCTGAGAGAAAAAAATAAGCCTATGCTTTATATATTCATTTTTTTTCTATCTTTCTTTGTTTATTTGATATTTGCATTTTATTGAAATCTAATTCATACTAAAAATGAATTTGCTTATTTATTCACTTTATCATGCATTTGTTTATTCATTTATTTTTGATGGCCATTTCATGAAATTCTAGTCCAAGCTCCAGATTAGCCTTTTGTTATTGATAGAAGTGACCTGATTGTGACACGGTGTGTGATTGGTGTTTCCACACACACACACACACCCACCCACACACACACACACACACACACACACACACACCGCAGCTGACGCTGGATCACGTTTCTCCTCTCTGACACTGATCCGAGCGAGCGGCGGTGAGAGGCGGCCCTAGACTGGAGAGCAGACATCCTGGAGATGGAGAGCTGGTGCTCCGCTCCGCTCCGGGCGTCTGTCTGTCTGCTCCAGCACTGAGCCTGAGCCAGCCGTGAGGGAAAATGTTCCGTGGTTTAAAGGAACAGGTCAGGTTAAAAAAAAAAAAAGAAATCTGATTAACGCCATCTTCCCAAAAATGTAGCTGGTCAGCCATGTTTGGTGTCAGTCTCCGATGTGAGCTCCTGGGATTTATGAAAATCAACAAAACCTCCGCGTAAACCTGTAACGTTATAGCGCCGGCCATCTCAGACTCCTGGAATAAGTGATCTCGTTATAATTTAGTGCAGTTATGAGTCACTCCACCTCTCCATCTCCACGTAAACCTGCAACGGCGGCCTTTTTGGAATGTTACATAACCGGAATCACTTTATGATCTAGTGCACTTCGGGGTCACCCCGCCCTTCCACCAGGCCCCACCCCTCTATTAGGCCCCGCCTCCTCCAGCTTGCCGTGAATCTGCATAAAATTCTAGAAAAAGATTCTCCTTGTCATTATATAAAGATATAAAACTACACGGCTAATTGCAGATTTCAAGCAGAAATCACTGACAAACTATAGCAAAGTGTAAATATAAAAAATAATAGTCTCTAAATATTTCCATTTCCAAAACAGTGTTCACCTGGTTCGGTCGGATCACATTTACTCTTTTCTTTTCCGATATCCGATCCATCGTTTTTTTTTTCCCTCCGAGTTATTTAATTAAAGAGAGAGAGCTTAGACAGTGTAACATTGTCTGTTTTGAATATTTATTTTATTTTATTTTTTTAAAGAATTTTATTTGCTTGTATTTTATTAGGCTGCACTAAAAAGGCTGAAAAGCAAACACTGAAGAGTTTTACCTGTTTTTGCTGAAAGATTAAAAAAGAAAAAGAAAGAAAAAGAGGAGGGAGACTGTACTGTATTAGGAGCCAGGTGCTTTTTTACTTTGTCGCTTGCTTTCTTTTCTCTCTCTTCTCTGCTCGTGTGTGTGCGTGTGTGCGCGTGTGTGTGTGTTCAGCGGGCTGACCCTCTCAGCCATTCAAGCCCAGTAACCGCCGCTGAGCGCGAGCACAAAGCCGCCCCGACGCGTGCTAATTGTCAGCAATAGACGATACTGTGAAACCAATTTGAACGATCAGGACCAGATGCAGAGTGGACGGATCAGAGAGGGAGAGAGAGGGGGAGGAATGGAGGTGTGGGGTGAACGCGTCGAGAGACTCTGTAGGTGGAGAGTGTTGGCTGTGGTGGTGTGAAATCTCAGAACGACTCTTTTAGCATCACTTTCAGCTCTTAAACTGTCCGTTACTGCAGAGCTTTAATACTTTCAGTTCAAATAAAATAAAACCCGTTCACTGAAAAATTATTTATATAATATGTTAAAATGTTATGCGTTAAGTTGAATTGTTTATTACAGTATTTAGTAATAAAAGGAATTAAATAATAAAGCAGTAAGTTGACACATTCTTTGATCGTGTATGATAAATACATCAACATTACACACATGATTATGAGCGTTCAGGAGCATGCATCAGCAGCGCTTATAAAGCATTATAACTTTTTGACCTATGCTGGGGTTTTTCAGAAATGTTCTGGCATTCTTCTTTTTTTTTTTTTTTTTTTTTTAATTGACATGTCTTATGATGCTTTATATATATATATATATGTGTGTGTGTATAAGATGAATCATGAACTTCAAGCTGCAGTGAAAAATCTAATGAAGGCTTAATAAGCTGTAAATGTATTTACATTAACATGTATGGGATTTGGCGGACGCCCTTATCCAGAGCGACTTACGTTTAACTCATTTATACAACGAGCAGTTGAGGCTCAAGGGCCCTTGCTCAAGGGCCCCGCAGTGGCAGCTTGGCAGTGCTGGGATTTGAACTCGCAACCTTCCGATGACATAAAATAAAAAAAAATGTATAAATGTAATATATATATATATATATATATATATATATATATGAAAAAGGTATATGTATAATATAAACCCCTTAAATTCCCTTTCAGTATAAATGTGATTCCTGTGATTATTTCTTTAATTCTGCGTTCATTGCTTCACCTTTGTCAGAAAAGCGCTCGGCGAACATCCTGCCGTTTGTTTAAAATGGAGAGCAGGTGCTTCAGCCATTGAATTAACATCGAATAGCAATTAGCGAGGCGGCAATTTACAACCGTCGCGGCTTTAAAAAGGAGACGAGGCGGAATGAATGCTTAGGGGGCTAATGAGCATTAGAGATTATTATGTAGACTGGGGAGCAAATGGATTAGCGTGCACACGGCAGAACTTTTTGACTAATGTCTTCAGAAAAGTAACTCGAGACTTTGCAGCCCGGAGAACGACGCAGGCGAGTCGAAGCGTGTTCTAGGCTGTACGCGTCACTTCGGATCGCACGACACGTCATGCTTGGTTTATATGCCATGTATGTAAGAGATGCCTTTTTTTTTTTTTAACAGGGCAACTTGCCTAAATACTCCCACAATGCACTAGTGGTGCAGGCGATGAAGACCAACCTGACCGACCCGGACATGCACATTCTGTTTTTCGACGTGGAAGCCGTGATCATCCAGCTGCTGACCGAGGAGGCGCAGCGTCCCAGTCCGACGCTCGTGTCCCCGGAAACTCTGCAGAAAGCCCCAGGGGGCGCCGACAAGGGCGGATCCTTCCTGGCCAACAAGATCTTCAAGCAGGTCGGTACACAGACACACGGTAAGGGTTCAGATCAAAAGCGGGAATCTTCCCAGCTACTCTCCTGCGCTACCCGATTTGTCATCTTTAGTGGGATTCAATTACCGGAAACTGTTACGGGAACATTTGTATAATTGCAATCGTGTCGGATTTTATTTCTCAAGCGCCGGACATTCCGCGCTAATCCAAGTCGAAATCCTGCTTTACTGATGAATTAATAAGGAAGGGGACGTGCTGCGTAGTCGCCCGGGCTGATTACATCAGTTCACGCTGTTTACGCGTAAATAAGACAAAGAGAGGCGAAAAAACGAGAGCGCACTGACTTAACACGCCGAGCTCCTTGTTGCAGGTGAAAGAGACCATCAAAGAGAACATCAAGGAGCACTTGCTGGACGAAGACGAGGATGAGGAGGAGGAAGCCCGGCGCCGTGAGGAGAAGTCCAAATCCCTCAGCCTGCTGGAGTACAACCTGACCATGGACACGGCCAAGCTCTTCATGTCCTGCCTGCACGCCTGGGGCCTGAACAGCATGCTGGACGAGGTGTGCGTGAGCCGACTGGGCATGCTCAGACCGCACATGCCCATCTCCTTCGGCCTGATCTCGCGCGGCGGCCACATGTCCCTCATGCTGCCCACCTTCAAGGACTCGCTGTTGAGGCAGCTAGCGAGGGGCGTCGGCACCGAGGGCAGGAAGCTGTCCGTTTCCGAGGTGGTGGGCAAGGGAACGTACGGCGTCTCGCGTGCAGTCACGACCCAGCACCTGCTCTCCGTCATCTCACTGGCTAACACGCTCATGGGCATGACCAACGCCACGTTCGTGGGCGAGCACATGAAGAAAGCGCCAGCCAGGTGAGTATCTGTGACCTGCACTTCTGCCTTATTAAATGGCACCGAGGGGGAAAAAAAAAAAAAACCACCCATTTTCTGTAATGTTTCTCCTCCCTCCGTGACGAACCGCACGTGATACTCAGCTTCGGCATTCCACTCGCGCCTTTATTACAATCTGGCTCGAATAAATAGGCCCTCACATCCGGGATGAGATTTTACATCCGCCTCTGTGCTAAGAGTCGGAACTATCAGGCAAACGAGCAATAAAAAAAAAACTCTACGAAAATATACAGCTTTCGATAAATCCTCCAAAAAAAGAGAAAAGGCGCCGCATCGCCGATTTCATCATCCTCGCCTACTTCACAGCTCGCCAAGACAAACACAACACAGACAACAAGCTTCACACAGCAGGCAGACAGCAGCCAGACGGCTCAATACTCCGAGCTGCCGGGAGAGCGAGTGTGAGGAGAAGAACTCAATCTGATGCTCGTGTTCGTGTTGTTTACCGGTGACCTTCAACGTGGCTGTAGGTCTTCATGCTCTTTTGGAGCGAAGACTGAGATAACAGCGGAGGTTAAATAGCGCCGTATGAGCTGTGGCAGGTTCGGGAAAAAACATTCGCAGCCTGCAAGTTTGTATCGATATCTACATATGTATCGATTACGCCAAGTTGAAAATCTCTTATTTGTTTGTTACACACAAGATTAACAGATACGGCAAAAAGAATCGCTTCCTATGAAGGGAGGAAGAATTAGCACGTGTCTGTTGTAGCTGATGCGCTGCGTTGGCTGAGCTGCAGCATTGGATTTTGCGCGCGGCGTGTTCAGGATGCGTTCTTTCACTGTTTAGTCAACGTTTTGTCATTCTCAGCGCTCTGTGAGCCTTGCATGGAGTTTTGGGCATCGCTTTACGGCTGATTGGTGCACTGAAAAGAACATCTGGCCATCATAAAACATTTACGCAGAATTTTACTTAACAGGTGACGCAATGTGGCTTTTTACCTTTTGGGAATGTTGTCCAAGCTGCTGCGGCCATTTTGCCTTTATTTCTTTACGCTGGTTTCTTCCTGCAGACAGGTTTTCAATGTCGGGCTTTTAAAGCTCGACCCGGTAACAGCGACTCATGTTCTGACAGCCGCTTTCAAGGCTCTGCCAGTACAGCTCATAAACACCACCTAACTGCGGCATAAATCATTTTTATCACTCATAAAAATCTTTTATGGGCGGTAATGAAAGCGTGAAGTCTCTACATAATTGCAGGAGACGGCACCGAGCGGGTGGCACCGGAAACACCGCTTCGGGTTCTGCTGTGATTATCGAAGCGTCTCTGGTTTATAAAGCACGGATGTTTATAGGCAAGAATAGTTTTCTGATTACGTCGTGAATTAGTTCAAAGGAAATAAAACGTAGCAAAATCTTTCCGCTAATTGCTCATCTGTTGTATTTAAATAACTATAAAATGTAATGGCAGACAAGTGTAGGATTTGTTTGAACACGAATACCTTCTCAGTAGTATTGTGGTGTTTATTAAGGATTCATTGGATAATAATCAATAACAGGGTGGAGTGTCGCTGTTTGTACACCGAAGGTGATTATTTTTCTAGAACAGCTCACGCCAAGGCGGTTCTTCCTCTTGTACCACAACAGTTTGCAAATTTGACCTTGACTGAGAAAATTCATATAAAAATATACTATGTAGAGATGTACATAAAAAAAAAAAAAGTATGATCATTAAATATAACTGCGTACTGTTGTAATTGAAAGATTAAGTATGAGTCTAAAGTTAGTTAGTTAGTCCAGAAAAAAAATAAAAAAAATGTGTCGGTTCTAGACGTGCTTAGGATATGACGGGGAAAAAAAAACTGTACTTTTTGTCTCGCTGGCTGCAAACGTCCAGAAAGGATTTCGTCAGTAATTTGTTCGTTGTAAATGATTAGCTCTTATAAAGACAAGAATTTGTGATTTGGTAAGTCAGCACACACACACACACAGGCATAAGCATATGTACACACACACAGTTTGTCAAAAAGAACTCTAAGCTGTGAGCAGTGTGTTAATATTTCATTTGGCCTTTGTGTTTCAGGCCTCCAAGACCCGGTGCCCCAGAGAGCCCCAAAAAGACGCCCCCCCAGGTCTCCACCCCGGCAATGCAGTCCCAGATCAAACAAGGTAACTACAAAGAGTCCCTCTCTCTCTCTTTCTCTCTCTTTCTCTGTCTCGGTCTATCTGTCTGTCTCTATCTCTGGTTCTTTCTTGTTCCCTCACTCAAGGGAAAAGTCATGATGTAAAAGCGCAAAACAACATGAGAAATCTCCTTTCACTACGGCCGCTCGACACACAACCAGCCTGGGGTGCACGGGGAACCTCTGGGGGGGAAACACACACACACACACACACACACACACACACACGTTGTACTAGTAAAATATTCAGTGCATCTCTTGAAGGATTGATCCATAGGGGGAGAAGGAAAATTTTAACTTTTGCATTTTTAAACGTGTTAGACGTCAACAAATAATCTTTCAGAATCTCATCGATTTAAACGAATCTCTTTCTAAACGCTCAGCCGTGAAGATTGAAACGACGATGGATTTATCTCAATACTTCTTACAGCTTCACTTATTCACTTTTCATCGTTCAAGGATTCAAACACAATTTCTGTAAATGTTCTCTTTTCGCTTCGTCATTATGGATTACTGTGGATACCCAGGAAACTCCATTATAAATAAAATATTGAAAGAAATTCTGTAATATAATATAGTGTGCAAAAATAGAAGGGGTCAGAGGGCTTTTTTTTTTTTGTGTTTTTGTTTTTCCCTCCCTAACCCGCTGTATTTGTGTGTAATTTTAATTATTGCTTTTTCAGATGAATGTAAGTTATATATGTATAGGTTATATAACTTTGTATTTTTTAAACTATATAACATGATAAATTGTATGATGTATTGCTTTATTTATTATTTATTTTTTTTTATTTATTTTTTGTAGTAGTCATTGTCCAGATCATCAGGTTTAGGCTAAAAAAAATAAAAGTAACTTAATATTGTTTGCTATAAAAAAGAAAAGTGCGTACTTGTGTGCAAATGTTTGTATCCCCATTGGTTCAGGGGAAAGAAACAAAAAAAAGGTATCCGATGTCCGTTTTACAGTACAGTACAGGAAAAACGTGAAGCTCCGCACGCGAAACGTCTTGAGGGGAATAAATGAAATGTCGTCTTTTTGTACTAAGGGTATACAAACTTTTGCACTCGGCTGTATATCCACTGTCTATCTTCAAAAAACAACAAAACACGTAGAACAGTCAACTGATTTGGCCCTCAGTGCTGTGAACCTGTTAGCCACACACACACACACACACACACACACACACACACACACACACACACACACATACAAACGCACACACATCCCCACACGTGGCCTAATTTGTTACCCCGCAGGAGCGGCCATTGTCCCGGCACAATAGAGCTGTGGCGTGTGGGATCATTTGTGTTCACTTACTCATGCCAAACTCCCGTTTGCTCCCTTTGAGAGGAAGTGTGACGGGGCGTGCTGAAAATTGCCACGTGGCACTCGCTATTGTTCGCTTTCTCTCGCCATAAGGGCTCTCCGCTTTTTCTTCCCTTTTTCACATGCTAATCACCTCTGCCTTTTCTAACGCACAAGAGATCGGCCTCTCCGGGCCAGATTTTCGACGCGTGCCTGTCCGATGAATTCTCACGCCGACTGAAAGACAGGCCACGACGGTTGGTTTAAAAGACAAAAAGAGGCTAAATGTCCTTTTTCAGTGGATTTATCGGCGAGAAGGCATAAGAGGGAAAAGCGAGCTCGGCTGCTAAGATGCGTTGAGCTTATTGATCCTTCAGCACTCTTTAGGCTTAAAGACATAATGAAAGTTATTCAACGCATGTAGCTCCTTTCCTCTCCTCCTCTTGTCTGTACTTGGTTCCCCGGGTATTGATCCGAATCGGTTTGCGAAAACCACTCTTAGATTGTCTTATTAAGTGTTTTTTAATAGAGTTGTTCTTTAAACCCAGAGCCGGGAGAAAGGCAACAGCGTGCGCCGTCGTCGTCATGCAGACTCCGTTAAACAAACACGAGCCTTTTTTGTGTGCAAATTTTCCTGTCCGTCACATAGCCATTAAGGTAAATGAAAGGGCTTGAGAGAGAGGAAAGCGAATGAACAAATTAAGAGAGTTGCTCCAATCGATGAAACTCTTCCTTCCTGAAACAGCATCACAACTAGAGGAAACTGTTTTTGAATTGCGCTTATTCATTTGGTACCACATTGATCCAAAACGATTTATAAGAGGAAGAATCTAAGAAACAAGAACACTTTAAGGCTGAAGGGTCTAGCTGAAGAGGCCAACAGTGACTTCCAGGCAGTTCTGGAATCCAGTGATAAACAGAGAACCTTCTCGTGTCACAGAACCTTCAGTAGGGCAGGACCTCCATCAATAACTTGCACAGAACCTTTATCAGTCACTTGCACAGAACCTACCTTAGTCACTGGCAAAGATCAGTCTCTAGAATAGAACTTCCTCCGGACACTAGCGCGTCATCTTTAGTTGCTATCTCCAGTCACTAGGACAGAACTTTCTCCAGTCACTAGGGTTGGACCTTCACCAGGGACTTGCGCTGAACCCTCACCAGTCACTTGCACAGAACTTTCACCAGTGACTAGAGCAGAGCCTTCACCCATCACCTGTGCAGAACCTTTAGCAGTCACTTGTTCAGAACCTTCACCAATGACTAGGGTAGAACTTTCACCAGTCACTAGAGCAGAATCTTCACCAATCACATGTGCAGAACTTACAGCACTCACTAGGACAGAACTTTCTCCAGTCACTAGGGTTGGACCTTCACCAGGGACTTGCGCCAAACCCTCACCAGTCACTTGCACAGAACTTTCACCAGTGACCAGCGCAGAGCCTTCATCCATCATCTGTGCAGACCCTTCACCAGTCACTAGAGCAGAATCTTCACCAATCACCTGTGCAGAACCTTCACCAGTTGCTGGAGCAGACCTTTCTCCAGTCACTAAGGTTGGACCTTCACCAGTCACTTGTGCAGAACCATCTTGCACAGGACATTCACCTGTGACTAGAGCAGAACATTCACCATTCATGTTTGCACAACCGTGACCAGTCCCTGGGGCAGAACCTACACCAGTCACTAGGTCAAGTGACACCAAATTGCCAGCAAATTGCTGATATTTGATTGACTAAGCAACAGTTGTACTATGGTGGTACCAAAGGATACCTCAGTTTACCGTTTCACGTCTTATGCTGCTGCTCCTGTGGGCCGTTCCATGTTTCTGCACATGTTCCGAATCATTGTTCTCAATGTGCATGGCTTCAGCACCATCCTTCTCTACCTCTTGACGAGTACTCATGCAATGCCAGGTTCCTTTCTTGTTCTGTCCCAGGCAATGATTTCAGCTTCATAAAGCTGCTGCGCAAAAAGATCTAAAGAGGACTTGGGGGACCTCGTTCACTGAGGTTCCACACTGGATTCAGTGTGTGTTTATGCAGAAAATGTCTTTCGTGAAGCTTTCTGTTGCACACTTGTGTTTGTCTAGTTGTATGTGCTTCTTTTTGCTGTCAGTGAGTGCTCCTGCTTTTGGTAGAAGTAAAGCTAACCCTAGAAAAATTTAATGGTAAGAAGCCATTATATAATTATATACGCTTTAGATTCATAGTTGTTTGCTAATTGAAAGTCATGTTTGCAAAAATGTGAAATTAAGACGAAGGTTTAAAAGATTTCAGAATCTGACTTGATTTTTCCTAACATTTATATATATTATAAAAGAAAGGTCTGTTTAAGGTTAAAACCTTTTAGATGTCTTTAAGTGTACGTGAGAGTTTGTCTGCGTCTTTTCCGTTTGACTAACTGCCTTTTCTCTTGTTCATGCAACGCCGCCGGAGGCCGCGCGTCTTCCTTTCTCTTTCACTTTCCTTATTTTTCTTCCCTATCCCCCCCTTTTTTTTTTTTATTCCTTTTCACTTCTTTCTTTGTTTCTCTCCTTTACAAGCTGCTGCCGCCACTTCCGCCTCTGCTCTCGCACCCGGCACAGGGGCGCCTCACGCCGCCTCCACCTTTCATTCCTCTCCCTCCGTAAATGAAGGTACCACAAAAGAGAAGCACCCATCTTTTCTCCCTCTCGCTCTCTCTTTCTCTCTTTTTCTCAGTGAACTCATCTGCCTTGTGCTGCCTTTCTGTTTTTTCCCCTCTTCAGTGATTGTGTGTGTGTGTGTGTGTGTGTGTGTGTGTGTGTGTGTGTTTGTGTTTGACATCTGTGTTTGTCCTGTTTGACTTTGTCCTTGTGTATTGTAGTTGTAGTTGTGCAAGTGTGTGTATTTGTGTGTGTTTTGTTTAGACTCTTTCTGTGTGTATAGACAATCCTATCGGCATGCTTGCTGTCTTTACAACAGGGCAACTGTGCAAC
>JAQQZR010000011.1:20790290-20797790 GCA_030068235.1 Notoglanidium macrostoma
GTGTGTGTGTGTGTGTGTGTGTGTGTGTGTGTGTGTGTGTGTGTGTGTGTGTGTGTGTGTGTGTGTGAGAGAGAGTTATGAACTGATGGGTGAATGCTCTATACGTTGCTGTACACTGATCGAGTGAAGGGCAGTTTTTGGGGTCACCTTTCTTCTTCTGCTACTTCTCTCACCGTTTTATAAACCTGAAGCTGTTAGAAAAAGAAAAAGACACGAGAGTGAGTGACAAAACGTACGGAAAAAGAAAGTATAAGAGAGAGTAAAGCAAAAAGTGAAAGAAAGAAGAGTAATGAGCGATGGGGGAAAAGGGAAGAGTTAAAAATAGTGAGTAAAAGAAAGAAATTAAAAGAGAGAGGAAAAGAAATTGGTGAAAGTTATATTGCTTTTAGAGAGGGAGTAGGAGAGCTTGGCGTGAGTAAAGGAAAGAAAGTGAGAAAGCAAAAGAAAATAACAGGAAAAGATAAAGTGATTAGGGTTTAGAATACTTGCATCAGAACTGCGATTTTATTTTATTTTTTATGTAATTTTTTTCCTCTCATTTCAGTTTGCATGAAACATCGCAGTCCAAGTCAGTGTGAACGAGCTGCTGCTATAGAAACGATAACGAAATTAGTTTTTGTTAAAAGACAGAGAAGCAGTTTTGTTCTGTGGAAATAAGTCGTCTTGTTAATTAACTAGCGTTACATTTGTAATTTAAATGACATGCGATGATGTTTTTTTTTTTGGACATTGAAAAATCATTTGTGGAAAGATTTCCACTGATATTAAATCTTGTTATTTCATCCCTCATGCTTGTACGACTTTAGTTCTTTCCGAGGCAGCGAGATTGTAGATCCACTCACAGATACCCCCTGCTTGTCTTCCACCCGCTCCTCCTTCCACTCATCCTTTCTTTTGAGCTGTTTCCCATTCTCTCTCGACCACATGCTTCTGCGTACAATGGGCTCTATTGATTGGTTTGGTTGTGCAGCTGTACTGAAGCTACCCACCGTGCACAGCCGCTCTTCTTCTTCCCTCCGTCTTTCTCTCGCTCTTTCTCTGTCTCTCACTAGTAATCTGTGGTGTAACCAGGCTTTCATGTCTCCTCTGTAGCGATCAATTCTCTTCTCCGTCTCTGCAGTTCGCCTTTAAGGCTGTGATTACAGTATGGAGTGTTGACCAGAGAGACCGATGGAGGGTTAAGAGGTGATGGAGACAGACAGCAGTAGCGAGAGCGCTCTTGTTACTACAGGAGCGGACGACGGTTTTAGGATTTGGAGCAGAGAAAACGGGACAGAATTCTAATAGCTGATATCGAGTCGATCAGATTTTGTGATTTCGCTTTGGTTTCTGTTGTTAGCGGAGTGTGTGGAGCACCAGGTTTGCAGAAGAATCGAGCCAGAGGCTTTAGACTGGAAAAGCTGTACAGAAATATACAAATAAAGGCCGAAAGGACATCAGCATTATAGCTAATTCAATATAGAAATGAATTATTATCATAACTGATTGATTTGAACCATACAGAACTGGTTCAACATCATAAATGATTCAGTATAGCTTTACAGAACTGTTTCAGTATCATAACAGACTCACTATAGCCTTAAAGATCTGATTCAATATCGTAACTGATTCAGTTTAGCCGTACAGAGTTCAGTATCAGAAACAATCAGTTTTTTTTCCTCAGCAGCACTCTTTTTTTTTTGTTTTCTTTTAAAGTTAATAAGACCAAAAAAACACGCCTTGTCATGCAGATACCACAAAGCGTCAACTCCTGTATCCTGCAGACTTTATTCTGAAACGCTGACATTGGAGGCTCCTTCCATAAATGTTTACATAAACAACAGCTTATTAAAAACTATGAGATTGGCTTTGAGAACTTTTTCACCATTTTCTCATATATACGTTTGTGTGAAGCATCGCTGTCCAATTCTGTGTGAATGAGCTGTTGCTATAGAAACGATAACGTATTAGAAAGAGCGCGTTAATGTAAACATGTGATTCGCATCTGCGCTAACGGAGTAGAATCATACAGAACTGGTTCAATACAATTCGGTAGAGCCTTGCCGAACTCTCCCAGTACCATGACTGATTCAGTAGAGCCATACAGAATCGATCCAGTGTCATAACTGCAGCACGGGTCTAAAGACCCGCAGAACCGAGTCAGTATTAGAAATAATTTGGTATCAGAACTGAGTCAGTACAGCAATACAGCATTAATTCAGTACAGAACTGATTCTCTAGATCTGTGCAGAAGTGACTCGGTATCAGAATTGATTCAGCAGGACAATACAGAATTGATTCATTATCAGAACTGATTTAGTACAGTAATAAAGAACAAACAGCAGGAAGAATCAAAACTGATTCAATGTAAAAATTCAGTACATCTCTAAAGGCTCAAAGAACTGATGCAGTATCAGAACTGAATCAATACAGCCATTCAGCAGTAAAGGACTGCAGAACTGATTTGGTGTAGAGTTTGGACCTTGAAAGCTGCACACTTCAGAGTCTCAGGCCTGCACACTTGAATGTAATTAAAGCAATTCGGCCCTGGAGAACTGACTCGGTGAAGATTTTTAGATCCATTCCTCCAGCTCTGATTCTCTACAGAACTTTAGAACAACCTCTCCTTGTATTCTCTTGAGCCACTCGAGAGACGTGAGAGACACTCAAGCCAGTAAGTGCAGAAGCAGGGTCCACGAACCCGTATATAGCCAGTCACAAAAACCCAGAAGTCCGATGTATATCGAAGGTAGTGAACAAGATACTCGAGAGATTGATGCTACATTATCAGCGCAAACCCAAGAGAGCGTGTATTCTTGAGAGAGAGTCTAGTTTCCACTTATGGCTCACATCTCTGCGGACGGGTCTTGGTGATTCGAGTGCTTGTGTTCAGTAAGATCCTGCTGTGCCCTTCCTCCGCTGGACTTCACCAGTCTGAAACTTGGTGCTGAAACCTGGAGGATGTGCTTTCAGGACTCTGGAGAGCGACCAGTTGCCATGGAATAGTGCTGGGGCTACTATGTTGTAACTTATGAGTGGAACTTGTCATCCCATTGTCTGATAATTTCTAAATACATCAGCGAAGAGGAGGAGGTAGAGGACTAGAGATATGAAGTTGTGGAATGAGAGCGAGACTGTGGCAGACAAAAATTAAGACTTGCATCAGGAGACATTTCAGGACGCTGGAATCTGAGAAAAACAGGAAGGTGTTGTATAAAAGAGAGGGACCGAGGGAGTGCGAGATGGTGGATGGATTATCGTTGATGTTTTCTAGCTGAGCTTCTGTTGTGAAAGGTCAATGTGTGTCTCGGCATGCCAGTGGGTCGCCCCGGACCCCCTGACGCCCCTCCTCCCTCACTCCTCTTCTCCGCTTTTATCCTTTAATCTGCAAAGCCTCCTGCTTTTCTTTATTTATTTACTCCTCATTCCCACAGTCCACCAGCCATCACACTCCACCGAATCCTTCCCACATGTTCTCTTTTTTTCTTTCTTTCTCTTTTTAACTCTATCGCTACTTGAGAAGCATGTCAAGAACTTGATCCTCTCTAGGAGATAAAAAAAGAGGGGGCCAGAACAGCCCCGTGTTTGCTTGCTGTTTTGTAAAAATGTTAAAGACAGCATAATATTGAAGTGTATCTGTTATTTATTAAATATTGCTTTCATGTTTCCACTTGCAATTATTGTCATAACTTCTGACTCGATTTTCCATTGGGTCATCTATCTCTTGTGCAACCTTAATTCCCTCTTCCGGGGAAAAGTGCTGTTTCAGGACTTGCCTGATACAGTGGTGGTCAGTGAGGTGTGACCCCCGGGATTAAAGGTCACCACTGCAGACCGCAGTGCAGAGAGTCTTTTTTGCTATTGGTTTGGCCCCCCATCGCCATTTTGATTGCACCAGAGCGAACGGTCCTGTGCTTCAACATGGATGAGGGATTGTAGGAACATACCTTGAATGCAGCCTTTTAGCTGTAGGACTAATAATCGTGTTGTAAATGATGGCTTGCTGATGTGTATTTGCTCATCAGCCAGCTTGTGCTGATTGGGTCTTTAGAAATCACATTTGGACTTAAGGGCAGCTACCTTCAAAATAGGACAACCTTTATTTTGGGGGCGTGCAAATGTTGTTCAGGACTACCGCCTACCTTGGGAGTTGGCCTCTAATTGGAACACAGTGTAAGTGTGTGGACCACAGTGGGTTCATGCTATGGCTTGAGCCACACACCCTGCTAAAGGCAAGGAATCGGAGAAGGCACATAGGAGAGGAGGAGGAAGAGAAAGCAGGATAGATGGACAGGAGGATGGATGGTTGGAAGGATGAGTGGACGCTGCTTGCTTCGGACCAGCAGATTGCGCTGCAGCATTCACCTCATCAGGCCAGTGATGTCAGGGGTCAGGGGTCACGACCCCGTCACAGTTTGTCCGTCTGCCGCTCCCCATAGACCTCTCCTCCCTTCTCCACTTTCCTTCTCCCTTACTCTCCCTCCCTGCCTAAACTAATCCCCCACACTTTCTCATTTTTCATCACTCTATTTCCCCCTCGTTCCAGTGTTCCAGTAATACCGTCCTCTTCCTACAGTTCATCCATTCCCATTTTTCCCCCTCATTCTCCCCACTCCCCTTCGTACTCCCATGCTCCTCCTTCTTTCTCGTGTGGGTGGTATCCATTTCAGGTTAGTTGATTAAGGTGCTACACTGCTGCTGCAGTGATTGAGTGTTTGAGCCAGCCATTGCAGAGGATGAGGAAAAAGAGGGGGGGGGGAAGAGAGGCTAGTGAGAGAAATTGCCTTTCCACTTAATAAATAGACCAAAAAAAAACCCCCGTGCACCATAGAACATATCACCTGTGTCCATCTCATTCCAGGCCTTGAGGTGGCTAACCAAACTGGACAAGACCTGGCTATTAAAGTTAAATGTTATTTCAGACATTTTTTGGCTTGGTAATAGATTTCATTCTCAGGTCTCTCATAGCTTAGTTTCCTACCGTCAACTAACCACTGAGCTAGTACCACGTCAAGGAAAGACATTGGAAATATCCTGATGACTGTACAGCAACATTAGACTGTTTTTTAAACCAAATTGAGCTGTAGCCAGTTCCCTCTTTCCATCTAAATCATCTTGATCTCCAGTTTCCCTCTTTCCATCTAAATCATCTTGATCTTCAGTTTCCATCTCAGACAAACTGTCCACTGGTGCAACCTTATCTTATCCACACCTCCATGTTTGTTTCCTTCCATACACCAGTTATTACCATTTGAACATCAACATGGAGTCTTTAAAAGCAAGCTATAATCATTAATTGGAAAAGGTTAATGGAAAAGTTCTCGTCTTTTATACATTTATTCTCAAGTTATGCTTAAAGCACTCAGCAGCAAGTAAAAGAATTTCTCTCATCTCAGGCTAGGAACTACAGGACATGTTTGGACATATTAACTTCTTGGAATGTAGGTGGTTCTTGTACATGTTGATTGACAAAGATGGTTATAATTCCAAATCCAACTTGAGAGGCTTTCCTTGTACCAGCAACAGCGACCAAACTGGACAGGTGAAGACTCGCTTCTTTAAGGCATCTTTGACATCTGCTGCATCTTTGTACCAGCAGCTAATACAACATCTCCTGAATACCCTTGGAAGTGCGCACTAGCTGTCCTATCTGTTTGCACAAGCTTACAAACCCCCTTAATTGGCTTGTGTCACTCTGATTGATAAGGGGGGAAGGGAAGGCCATCTTCACACCCAGGGAGCAGCTCTGATTATGCATTCTCAGACTTCCAGCCATGGGTGGCTGTAGCTTCGTTAGGATTTGAACTTGGTGAAACCGTACATTGCTGTTCTGTTTGGGAGACCCAGGTTTGAATCTGTTTACCGGTGCTCAACGACATTGTCATTGTTTGCTACAAAGTAAGAGGCACTCTCATTAGGGGTGTCCGGTTCAGACAATTTTTCTCGACTTCTTGTTGGTGTCAGAATTAAAACATGATGCCGTGACCCATGCTTGTAAGCCAGACTTTCCTTGCGCTATAGTCTGGTCACATTCAAAATGTCCGCCGTGATTCAGGTCTAATCTCTGAATGCGGTGCCTCGATCTATTGTTTGTAAACTTTTTCCCCCTCATCCCTTTTATCCCTGACTTATGTTACTTCAATTGCTCTTAAATGACCAGAATGGAGGTCTGTGATGCAATCTAGTGATGAGAAGGAGAGAAGGAGGGAGAAAAAGATGCACTGTCAGGGAGGAGAGGCCAATCTGCCACATGGCTGTCTTTCATTCCTAGGGTCACGCCGAGTGTCGGCCTTTGACCTCTGCACGTGCCTGGTTGTGCCGCACCCAATGGCAATACGAACACACAAAAGCCTGTTGTTTGGGTGTGTGTTCTCTTTCACTCTCTGACAAAACCATCCTTCTTCCCCTCTGTGTGTTTGCTCGCTTTGGTAACTTGATAGTCCAATTGCGCGTGTGCCTCGTCCCAGTGCGGAGCGGACATCTGCCAGCCTGATGCTGCTGGAGCATGTTGAGCTCCCTGCTGAATAGCTGTATCTCTGTGTTAAGTTACAGCAGCGTGTGTGGGGAAGCTTAATGTAGGAGCAGAGTATGAGGAGTTAAACAAATCACATACACACTTCATTTGGTTTGGGAGAGCACAGAGGACATGACGGACTGCATGGCAGGATGCATTTTTCAGTATAGTCAGAGTAATCTTGTGTATAGTTGTGACTGTGTGTGGGGGGGGGTATACATGTACAGTATGTGTGTGAATAGGTGTAGATGAAGGTTAGTCGCTATCACTGTGTGACTTTATGAGTTCTTGTCTCGCCCTTGGGCTTTGGTGGATCCCTGTAAATCCTTCAGTAGCCCAATAAAATCTCAAATAAAAAGAAAATAAACACATTTTATGAGCAGCGGTTCTTGACCAACTCACCCTGTCAACCCTGGAGTCCGTGCAGGTCCGTGCAGGTGCGTGCAGGTGCGTGCAGGTGCGTGCAGGTGCGTGCAGGTGCGTGCAGGTGCGTGTGCACAGTCAGAGAGTCGCTCATCATCTTCATCATCTTCCACAACCAAACCACATGATCACCCACAGGTAAATTATTACCATGAGAATGCAGGTGTGTGTGTGCGCACGCGCGCACATGCTCATACTCCATTCCCTCACACACAACAATCAAATTAGCACCCCATCCTGTCAATAGTATAGATTTATTGATCTGATCTTCTAATTAGACTTTCAAAAGCGAGCTAACATCTGAGTTCTGCAGGAGAGGAGATATATTACTGTATTTTGCAGGATATTACCGAAGTGTTAAATTGCTGTTATGCAATTGTACATTAAGTTATTTTACACCATATTTTCACCGCCTCGGCTGGCTTCTTTTGGTGCAGTCTAGTCAAGTTTTTGGCTGTTCACATTTCTTTGAGTTTGATCTCCTGCAAACAGGCAAAACATCAAATTGTCTGCAAGACAGTGTATGAGCAGGTTTTGTATGTTTTCCAAACTGAAACGAGGAATTGAATCCAGTGCGATATATT
>JAQQZR010000011.1:20869862-20887754 GCA_030068235.1 Notoglanidium macrostoma
GCATGAAGTCGTCACCTGGAATGCTTTTCAGTGAACAGGTGCGTCTCGTTAAAAGCTTATTAGTGGCATTTCTTGCCGTCTTAATGCGTTTGAGACATACAGTAACTAGTAAATGGGAAATTATAAAAATACAGTATTGTTTATAACCGCTCTATTGAACAACTGGAGTAATCCATATTATGTCAACAACCGCTCAACTAAGTAAAGAGACACAACAGTCCATCATCACTTTAATACATGACGCGTCTTTTAAGTCATAAAAATAAAGAAACAAACATTGAATTAGAAGGTGTCCAAACTTTTGACTGGTAGTGTAGATGCTAAGAATGAGTATACATTGTTAAGAAATAATATTTTCTATAATTTTCACCATAGTATTCTTTACACCTGAATATCCACACTTTCTTTTCAGACACTGACTAGTCCTGCGCATTGACAATCCGTTTCTTTTTTAAACATGTGATACTCAGACAAAGCCTAAATTCATACGTCATGCAATTTTAGGTCATTTAAAAAATATTGCAAGAATCTGGATATGCTTAAGAACAGAGACATTTGATATTGTTGTAGTTCCTGTTCTGCCTTAAACTACAGTCGTTCCCTCACCAGCCTCTCTTATTTCTCACTCTTAATGTTAATAAGTTGTAAATGTCTCACAAAGTGCTGACACTGGAGACTCCTTTCATAAATGTTAAGTAGGTAATGTAGGAACTATTTTTTTTAACCTCTCTCTACAAATTTTGTTGGATTTATTTCTGAAAATATGAACAAACTGGCATTCTGGGGAAAAAAAACCCCCAAAAAACCAAGACACTAATTTTTGTATCTGTATTTGATTGGAACACATTATCTGTTTATTATGAATATGTATAAATAAAGGTAGAGTGCGAGAGAGAGAGAGTAGGCCAGTGCTATAACCTTGCCAGGGTGTGTGTTAGACCTCTAAAAATAAATCTGATTAGTGTTGCAGCCCAGGGCTGCGGAGGCCAGACCGATGAGAGTATTGATGAGTGGAGTCCAGCCTGGCAGGCAGCAGGGAGAGAAAGAGTGAGAGAGAAAGAAAGGAAGAGGGATAAAGGGAGCGAGGGGAAACAGCCACTGGCCAGCGGCCATAGTAAACCTATTGATCCGGCACATAACCCATCTGTGTACGGCACAGTGAACGCACAGCCAATTCCCACCCCTCTCTCTCTCTCTCTCTCTCTCTCTCTCTATCTGTCTCACTCTTAATCTGTCTCTCTGTCACTCACTCACTCTGTCTCTTTCACTGTCTGTCTGTCACTCGGTGTTTATCTCTCTGTCATTCTCTCTCTCTGTTTCATTTACTTCTTCAATTTAAAAGGAAAAACTGGTGGGAAAAAATCCCACCATGAACTCATTTTCTTACATGGAATCATATTTTTTTGATTAATTGCTTATGTGAGTAATATGTGCTTACACGTATGAACAGGATGTTATAACCTGAAGTTGCACGTCACGTGAATAATATGTGGTAAATAAAACTACATCTGAGGAATGAACGTGAAAATAAATGAATCATGTGGGAGAAGCGGGTGGCACGTGTAAATAAATAATTCAGGTGGAGGGGAAAATCATTTGGAAGTTGATGAATCATGTGTGAAAGAAGCATGTGAAAATAAATGAATCATGGTAAAAAAAAACAAAACGATGTGAACATTAATGAATCAAGTAAAAAAAAAAAAAAAAAAAAGTATCATTTGGTAACAATCACATGGGAAGATAAACGAATCATGAAAAATGTTATTAAAACTCAAAAAACAAATCTCTAATAATAATATTAGATACATATTAATACTAATAAATAATCTCTTATTAAAACTCAAAAAAAAAATCTAATGTATGTGAGAAGAGGGATACGGATATAACTGATTCCTGGATGTATAGTATTTATTTGTGCGTTGGAAAAATCTGATCCACCAAAAAAATAACCAAAAAATAAAACCCCCCAAAACGTTAAGCATCTAAAAGATAAATTAACAAAACTTGCATAGATGCAGGTGAATTAATACTTAGTGTATTGGCTTTCGGCTAGTCCGTGTTGTTTATACCATGCTAGCTAACACTTGAGAGACTTTTAGATAAAAGCTTTAATAAGCTTTACGTTTGAGATACGAGTGATCCTGACTCCTTCCGCACTCCGGACCTGCCTGATCCATCCCGATGTCTTACTCCTGGTTGGAGTTGTCATCCCTTCGTTCCTACTGATATGAACAGCCTAAAGGTGCACTTAGTAACTGTGAAGACGGTTTTGGACTGACGTTAACACAAACAGTTTTACTACGATGGCTTAGCCCTACAATGGCCATCCTAATTTTAGGATTGCAATTGCGGTTTTGCGCCCAAGTCTCCATCATGATATCCGTCATTCATATATATCTGTAAAGCTGTTTTGAGTCAATGTCCATTATTAAAAGCACTATACAAATTGAATTCAGGTTGTTGTTTAAACACTTTCCTGGATTCCTTTCCGACTAATTTCAGGTCTGTAATATAAATTTGATCACTCTACAGTGTGGTTTGAGACATCTTTTGCGTTTCTGGTTCCTTTGCACTACTTCTATGTTAATACGTAGAGTAGAATTAAGAGTAAAAATGTAGAAGTTCTACTTGACATTATAGTCCGTTCCACTGATCATCGTGGACGTTCGCAATTCACACACACGCACAAAGACATAGTGTATGGGCAGTCACTTGAGCTTCCTCTGTCTCACTTCTCATGTCTATGTGTGTGTAAAACCCAGAGATTAAAAGGCCTACAGTGTGAAAACAAGCATCACACCACTGTATGAATGTGAATAAGAGTCTCATATGTTTGGCTCTTATTGATCCACTGAGTTAGCTGCATTAAGGGGAAGAACAGAGAGAGAGAAAATCCTAGAGGCTCTCTCTTTCTGTGTGTGTGTGTGTGTGTGTGTGTGTCCATCTATTCATTCATTCGTTCATCTTCAGTAACCGCTTTATCCTGCTCAGGGTCACGGCGGAACCCGGAGTCTATCCCGGGAATACTGGATGTGAGGAAGCTGGAACTCTACACTGTATATCTGACAAATTCCACAACTAAACTAGATTTTTCTCCACGTTTTTAAAAAACTGAACAAAAAAACAAATAGGAATGTGTCACTGTTTGAATAATATACGTTATTACGGACATTTGCAGCAAATAGTGTGTAAACCGTTTGAAAGAGTCTCAGTTGTAAACTATATGTTAAAAAATAAATGATAAAGCAGTTACTCATGGCAAAGTATTGTGCAAAAGTCTTAGACACCTTTATACAGCCACAGTGTCTCTGGTCTCGGTGCTTTGTGTGATCATGGACACACACTCGCCATGCAGTGAGGCACAAATATCACCATCTCACTCTGTCTCTGATTCACTACTCACTCAGTATTTCTCTCTTTCTCCATTATAACCCGCTCGCTGTCAGTTTGTTGCATGCTCTGGCCTTCAGTTGGACAGTTTATTTTGGACGCCTTCCTATCAGTTTTGTGACTCGCTAAATCATTGATGGCGTTTTTAGTGTGCTTACAACCGTGCGCGCACACACACACACACACACACACACACGAGTCAGTCTTCATGGTACCTGTGAAATTACTCTTGAAACTGATTTTGTAATCAATACCAAAACATGTCTACCAACTAGCAGGTCCAACAGAAGGTCGAGTGGTATTCAGCAACACAGCAAGAGAGAGAGAGAGAGAGAGAGAGAGAGAGAGTATGCAGTATTATTACATGACTGAAAACTAATTATGTCCCTATGAAGCCTGCAAATAAAGATCTGAGTGATTAAAACCTTAGCTTGACATATTTATATTTTTCAGTACATTCTTTAAATAAGGGCTGTGGTAATTCCCACCCAAAAATTCCACAAGCTGGACATTAAGTATTAAAATGTGTAAATAAAAAAATTTCTGATCGACACTAAAAAAAAAAGTTCATTGTTTAAGATATCTTTTTTCTCTTTTCGCTCATTTGCTTCCTGAATTGTCTGTCACAGTTTGTTGAGTGGGTGTGGCTAAAGGTCAGAGGGCTTTACCCAACAGGGATGTATTATTGACATGTTCTGAAACCGACCCAATCTAAAAGAAATTGTGTCAAACAATTTGCAGGAAAGAAAACAAACCCATGAGCAAAATGCAAATTAACTACTACCGTCAGTTAAATAAAAAAAAAATGCAAAAAACCAAAAACAAAACGAAACAAAAACAGGATGGTAAAGAAGCAAGTGTGTAATATTTAACTGTTTTATAGATCTAATCATAGTTTCTTTGTCTATGTCACTAAAATTTAGTCACTAGTTATGTAGACAGTAGATAAAAACTAAAAATACCTGAGCAGAACAAATTTATTTTTGCTTATCTCACAAAAAAGCATTCATCCAACTCACATGAGATCACAAATTTGAAGCCTGGTAATGCTACAGCCGTCTGTGGAGCTAAAAGTGCAAAACTGGCTGTCCTGTCTGAGTGGGAGGGGCATACAATCCCTTCCCTGTCAATCATGGCGACAGTAGGAAGGTATCTGTGAGTTCTTGTATGCAGAAGAGGGTAGATAGCACTTTCTTCTGAGTGCGTTACACTGCCCTGTGATGCAGCAAGAGCAGCAGTTTGAAAAGATGTCTCTCTAGCTGGGGGATGGGAACTAGCACGGGGTCAAAATTAGTTATTTTTTTAGATTAGTGTTAGTATGCACACTGTGCAAGGCAGTTGCTTGATTCCTTTTCCCACAGCTCCATGCTTGACTGGTATGTATTTCAGTCTATGATACAACAATACGAACTCGCTGTACCCTGTAACAGTGAGTTTACTGAAACCGACTCCCTGAGTAGACACAGATTTCCTCTAAAAGCTAAAACGTGTTGAATGTAGGGCCGCTGTCTGTGACCCTGAGTTAAATTTCATCACTGTTTATATAACGACGACTCTTTAGAATCCTGCTGCCCGTCATATTCGTCACCATGGTGACGTGAGAGAGGGCATTGAGCGGTTTGAAAAGAAATTCACAAATGTAGAAAAATTGAGGAAATATAGAAAAGACACACAGTGGGGCATTAAACACAATGATTTATCCAAAGGTCAGTGTGAATCATACTATAACACATCAAGCTAAACATGACAGGATGTGCAGTTGTAGGAAAATAATCAACCACCCGGTGGAGTGATGAAGAGGAGTTACTGTTACCACCCTGAGGTTTTCTAAATACAGCACATCCTGAATTGTTCTACTGTACAGTAATCTGCACAACCAGTTAGGTCCCTAAGTTAATGAGACAAAATAAAACAAAGCTTGTCATGTTACCAAGAAACCACAAAGAGTAAACTCCTCCCATGGTGGCAAACTTTATTCGGACTGTAACACAGGGCTGGCACTAGAGACTCCGTCCAAAAAATGTTGACATATTTTTAGAATTGGGTTTATTTCTCTGTTCAATTTCCTCTTAATTTGAAATAAAGAAATATGGTCAATTGACAGGGGTACCAGATAGAGTATGCCACCACGCATTGAACAATGGGGGATTGAGGGGCTCCAGGCTTCGGGCCTGTTTTTTGCTCGTCCTGAATCTACTCCACACCAATCGAAGTGCCCTTCAACATCATATTTTGGAAGCAAACCCAGGCTCAATAAATACAACTTGCGAAACTTTTGTTACACTATCCTACACTCTTTAGAACAGGCATCACACTCTCACTGATCCATATCTAGGGGCAGTTTATAGTACTGATATATTTTTTGGATAGAAACTGTAGAAAAACCCCATGGAGAACATGTGAAACTTCACACAGTCTCAAGCTTAGGCTTGAACCCTGAAGCTACCTGCTGCACCACCGTACTTCCCCTCCTATTTTCCCTGAGTATCCTATTTCTAGTGTTTCTGGTATTGACCAGTGTTAAGGACCACAAATATGGATCTCTTTTATTGACCCTGTCCACTTATAGTCTGACCCCCATTTTGGATTATGACACTTGATTCTCAGAAGGAGAATCCACGAGCGACATTTATGGTTCTTGGGATGCTGTTTAAATATAGATGTGTAACTCCTAGCCCCTATGGCAGAAAGTGTCCTAGCTAAATGGTTTCCTCTCTGCGGGTTTGAATTTCCCTTTCTGCATGCTACAAATGAAACTATGGACCATCTCCTACATTCCCTAGAGAATCATTTTAATTCCTCACAGCAACGGAATGGTGATTTTCAGTAGGATTCCTTACCAAGACACCATTTTTGCTTGTAATTGAATGCACCTTATTAGTCACCAGTCCGAACTTAGAAAAATATGATTCTGCACCCATGAACACTTTGCAATATTTTAGTCCGGCTTGGGCAGCTGCTGTCAACTGGTGAAAACTTGGTGATAGTTATGGGTTATATACGGCTTCGAGAAGCCTGCGATTCAACGCCGCGGCCCGCATGACGAGATGTGCTGAGGGGACCGGAGGTTAATAGAACGTGACTCCTTCTTAATTGGAAAAGAGAAAGAGGTGGCCCTGTTATTGCCAGTAATAAGAGGTGATGGCGGAGATGAACAGTTCACCTGCTGAGGAGGTTAATGAAGATCCGCATGTGGAGGCTTACTCTGGGCATGAGGGTTAACTGTTTCCCTTCGTTTCCTACGCCCTGCCTCCTGGGGTGGGGTGCGGTGGGGTGGGGTGGGGGTAGCTAACCAGAGAGATGGACCATTCATCTCTCCAAGGGCTGAAAGAGAGAATGAGGGCAGGACGGGGGACAGAGTAGGACACTGGAGCAGGTAGTCTCAAAGTTTGGATTCTACTGGGGCTGTTGTGCACTACATTGGATTTAATAATCATATGTGTACACTTGAAGGTAGTGAGTGCTCTTGAATAAGGGGTAGGGTTATCCTAAATGGCTCCATACAATACTAGTACAACTAGTGCACTACATAGGGTACAGAGCCCGTTATTTCGTACCCTAAGAACCAAGAGACTACATGGGATGTACGAGTCTCTGTTTAATACCCAATGTAGTGCACTTAGATAGGGAGTGGGGAGCTGGACATGGAGTAGTGCACTGCTTAGGGTACTAATTCCATTATTTTCATGCCTTATGGGGTGTGTTTATACAGAAAGGATGAAGATATTGAACCTTAGTTGTTTTCTTTTCTTTTTGGATAGTTAACAGTTCTAGCTTTTTCTGGCATACACTATGGAGTGCAGAGGGAGGAAGGAGCTGTATTCCAAATAGCTCTTTATTGGGCATTTGGCACAGAATGTAAAACCCATTATGCCATACCATATATAATGCTTATATAAACAGAATGCTGTCTTACAATCTTACAGAGTGTTTCTCTATCCAAAAGGGTTCCAAACAGAAACTTTTACAGTTGGCTTGAATATTCATGTCCACACCTAGGATCGATTCTGGCCTTGTTTGAGGGCGGGGCTCATAATCACAGGTTTGCTTTCACGTTGAAGAATTTCTTGTGATGCACAGACAGATTCCATAAGTCACTTTTGTAAACTCAGGATTGTAAAATTCTTGGGATTTTTCCTTCTGGTATTTAACACTCAAGTGGTGAAGAACTGCACCGTTGTGGGTTCATTACGTGCCATCTTGTATGAATACTTCCAAAACAAAGAGCCATTCTCATATAAGAAGATTTTGAGTCAAGATGAGATGTGTATTTTAGTGCGAGTGCTTGGACCACAAAGGTGAGCTAATTACAGGGTTCCAGTCCTGTCTGAAATGTCTGAAAACCACCATCACAAAACTTGAAACACACAAGATGAAAAGTCAACCAATCACCATTGAAGCGAACCCTAGACTGCCATTTTCATGAAGACCAGGGGTTGGGTCTGTGGACTACTCTTGGGCTGGAAAACAACTTCTAAAGTGTTGGAAAATGCAAGGGAGAAAAGAACCTAAGAACCCCCTGAAGAGCCTTTGAAGAACAAGCGAGATACCTTCCATAAAGCTCCCTGCGGTATCACATCGGACATAGACGTCACTATTATACACTCTATGTAGCGTAACAACCAAGATAGGAAGGAAGGGAATTGTAATTAGCTCACTTTAGTGCATTTAGTGCACTACGTAAGGTGTTGAAGCCATTCATTTACGCCCCATCCAGTGCACTAAAACATCTGATTAAATTTTTCCATGAGCAAAACTGTGCTGGATTTAGGACACCCAGGGCAGAGTAGGGTTCCCCTGATTGAGAGTGATTAACCCCGTCAGTCACTCTGCTGAACAAAAGCACTTACGCTATCAGTTGATTTGTCAATTTGTGAAGTGCCAATCTTCGAACTTGTTAGTGGTTTCGTTCGTAAAGTGCTAAAAGGCCTCTCGTCTTTTGGCCCTGATATTGACTGGAACAACATTTAGATAAATAGCGTTTGGGGAATTTACTGTTCAGGACTACATTAATCGCTCATGAGGTGGAAAGAAATAGGCGTATCTGGGGAAAATGGCAAAAAGTACAACAGCCCTGAATGAGTGAAAAGGGAAAGGAGAAAATATGATCATTAATTCATTTCAGTGATATCACCACCCAAGCGTTCTGCATCGCTTTCAGGGACAGGTCTGGAGTTGCCTTTTGTTTTACTCATTTATAAAGTTGGTTTTGATGGTGAGAGGGGAAAAAATGTGATTCATTCATCTACCAGCCACTCCATCTACTGGCATTATTTATTAATGCTAAAAGGCTTCGTGCTTAAGGCATTAGTAATTATGCTTTCTCTCTCCAGCTCTAGCCGCAGCACAGTCAGGCCTTGCCTTAGCTTTAATTTCCGTTAGTCTACATAAATCCACCAACTCCGCTTCCTCTAGGTTTATTAGCACCCTCCATATATTTTATCTCCTCCTCTGTGGATCATTTATTAATGCAATAAGCACCTCGGGTGACGAGTGCGACCGGCCAGGACGTCTTCTGAAACACTTCAGGGGAGACGCAGAGGTGAGGAAGATGACGCCGACGATGAAGACGAGGGTGTGAAAGCAACCGAGGCAGGACGCTGGGGAGAGGGATGCACTTCAGTTGCGCTGGCCCCGAATAATGTGTAACGCTAATGACACGCAAATATAAAGGCCACTTACTGCTTTGACAACAGTGCCCCTTTATATTAATAATATCCTGAATCATTTATGAACTTTGTTATTAAATTATTCATCAAATTATTAATATCGCCACACTGATGGAGAAATTCAACACTCATCATGGGACGGAAAAAAAGAACAAAAAGTCATCTAGCTCTCCGGAGGCAAAGGGTAACTCTGAAGGAGCTGGAGAGATCCACAGCTCGGATGGGAGAAGCTGTTTACAGACAACCACAGCCCAGACACACCGCAACGCTGGGCTTGATGGGAGAGTGGCGGGAAGAAAGCCATTACTGAAGGAAAAAAAGATATGAAATAATGTTTGGATTCTCAACAAACATGTGGAAGAAGGTTCTCTGGTGTGATGAGACCAAAACTGATTGGTACATCTGATGGAATCCTGACACCGCTCATCACCCTGAGAACCGTGTGAAACCATGATGGTGGCAGCATCATGCTTTGGGGATACTTTCTAATGAGCAGGAACTAGGAAACTGATCAGGTTTGATAGCAAGATGGATGGAAAACCTTTGAAGGAATCCTGCAAGCCTGCAAGCATAATGCCAAAGCTACACAGGAGTGGTTCAAGATCTTTAATCTGATTGAGAATCTTCAGCAACGTTCAACAATTCCTGTTCACCAACAACCTGCTTCCGATCTGAAATAACTTTCTCTGGAATCTCAGATTCCAAATATGCAAAGCTGATGGACATATCCCAGAAGATCAGAAGCTGTAACTGCAGCCAAAGGTTATGTGACCTCGGATAACATTTATGCCACAATTAAAAATATGCACCCCCCAAATATTGAACATATTGTGTAAATCAAATGCAAAAAAAAAAAAAAATCCAATTGAGTCATATTCAGTCCCAGTGCAAAATGTGGAACAACTCATAGAAGATGAAGGTGCTGTATGTCTCTGGTCTCCTTCTTCCTCCATTCTGTCTGTGTCTCTACGTCAGTGACTAGTGCTGAGTAAATATCCAGCATTCGTGTAGGTTTACACTGACAGGCGCTCCAGTGACTCTGAACGTTTAATTATCAACCCAAAGATTAAGATTAGGTGATTTGGGAGTCGAAGTTTATTAGCAGACTTTAAAAAAAAAAATTGATGAGCTTTCTTCTTTTTTGTGTTAGGGGTTATCAGAACAGAAAAAGAATGTTGAGGAGCCTTTAAACTTTCGAAGATCTGAGCTAGATTAAATTTTCCTTTGATTTATCTTCTCAGGCTTTGAAATGCACATTCGAGAAGACGCACGGTAGCTCGGCGGTTCGGCATCTCCATCTCCGTGTCTGGATCGGTAACCAAACCTGACATCAAAAACCGCCATTTCGAGCTGCGTATTATTTATTTATGGATTTCAATTTTGAAATATCTAGACTGAGAAGAAAAAAATGTGAGACAGAGAGAGCATTTCATTCTTTGCATTAGAAATGCTCATTGATTTTAGAGGTTATGGAAAAATTAGGGGAAGAAAGCAGACTGGAGCGTGTGTACGAGAGGAGAGGAAAGCGAGAAAGAGAAACGCACAGGCTTCTCATGGGTAGGACGGCTGATCGTGTATGAATGAGGACTCGTCCTGTTCCCACGGAGACGGGTTAATAGGTACGGCTCGTCTCATCGCTCAGAAAGGGTCTGAACGCGGCCTCACATATAATTCAGCTGCTAATTACCCAGACCAAGATTACAATTTCTCCCTCTGACAGATACCGTCAAATATTCTGCAAAGGCAAATCAATATTTTATCATCTTTTCACTTTACTCTGAGTCGGGTCAACAGCACCGAGGCAAGGATGGGGTAAAAGGGTTTTTTTAGGGGGTGGAGGGATGGGGGTGTTGGGGGGGCATTCACACACACACACACACTCACACACATACAGTATTCTCGGTCTAATGGCATCTAAGACTAGATGGTTGATTCCATAATTGCAGTGCAATTCAGCTCTTGTAACTCTTGAAAATTATTTTTAATCAATTTTTTAACATTGAATAAAAAAAAATGCAATTCTCTCTCTCTCTCTCTCTCTCTCTCTCTCTCTCGTTCCCATTTTGCTCTTAACGAAGTTGAGATTTTTTTTTTATCACACAACATGTTTAACTAGCATGCATGCTAATTGCACTTTCAATTGATTTGTAATTAGTAATCTACTTTCAGTTGAGTAAAAGGCTTGTACTTCTAAAGTGACCTATGAAAATAGCACTGAAAACAAAAATTTTTAAAAGTGTGAAAACTTTTTTTCCCACGCAACTTTCTTTTGAACACGCGACTTGCATAATAATTCCTAGGGGTGAATGTGTTCATGTGACAGCGATCAGTATGTGAATAAAAATGTACATTTTTCCATAAATTATAATGGATAAGTCATATGTTTCAAGCATAAAGTGTTAACTGGATTCTCACTTTAAGGAAGGCAAAAATAACTAGATTTTTGAAGTATTTTAATGATTTATTTTACTGTAAAGATTTATTTATCTGAAATATAAACGTGGTTGCTGTGAAGGACATTATACCCATGTTTAAAATGCCTTAACATACCCTTACTGTACATACAGACTTGTAAAGGTAATATCAGCGTGACACAAATTGCAATAGTGGAATCACACAAATAATGAACTACGAGGCTGGTGTGTGATTTCATTTTCATTTCCCCTTCATCAAGTTTGTCACTGTTGACACTCGGCATCCATCATTAACAAGATCAACGCTAGGAGTCACTCAGCAAGGCGAAGTAATCTGTCGAACCTGATAGGGACGTAGGACAGCTATTTTTTACTCATAGGATTGCGTAAGAAATGCTTCCATAGCGTTCTCCCTGAGCTCTTTATGGCAACGTTATCTCAACGTTATCTAAATGTTATCTTCTGAAAGAACTTTACAGCACTGACTTCTGTTTATTCTTGTTAATTACTCACCCAAAGCTGCTTTCAAGGCAGAAATGTTAAGTATACAGGAAATGAAAATGGTCTCTTTCCTCAAAAATATCCTCACATGAACAAACGTTTGTTAAATGCTAGCTTGCTATTATGACCACATTGCTAGCTTCAGTTTCATAATTTTAGACTTTTAAACAGCTTTTAATATACACCAATTCACAAACATAACAACTGTCCAGAGCTAGCTAACTCAAATAAAATGTCAAGCAGCTAAACGTTATGCTAGCGAAACGAATGTTTTAGCAGCAGTTTCTAGATAGCATTTAGCTTGTACGCAGCTTGTTGCAGGTAACGCTAGATATTTGACATGTTAAGTAAAAATTTGGTTGGTTGAATTTTACACTCAAATGTGACCAGTGTTTGCTAATATTAATAGTTTGCTAAGCCTACACACTATTAGCCTGCTAACTAGCACTCAAGACAACTGCTAACTTGCTAACTTTCCCTTTTAGACTCACACACACACAGTTAAAAAATGTAAAGGGGAAAAATATTTCTGCTCAGCTTATCGTTCTGTCCTTTATTTTACTCTAACAGCTGTCAGGTCTTTCTGGAAACTCCTTTTAATTGTAGTCGTATGTATTAAAAATGATTTATCTAGAATCATAATGCAGTTATTACTTTGGCAGCACTTTGCAGATGAGATTTTATTGACCTGGCGAGAGAGAGAAGGATGAAACCATCACACTCGTTCATATTTCGACTGGATCACGTACTGTATTCTATTCTTCCTCAAGCATAAGTGTGTGTGTGTGTGTGTTTGCTCTACACTTGCATGTTTTCCCCATTTCCATAACTGCTTTGGAACATATTTAATGATAGCTTGGGGGAAAGCAGGGTCTTGGGGAAACACCACAGGAATGTGATAAGACCTGGGCCAGAAAAGTGAAGGACACGCAACCTCTGTGAATGGATAAACCATTAGCCACAGCTAACACACACTCAGTGCTGTGCCAAGAGGAAGAGCAGAATGGGAGCTTTGTGTGCTTGAAAGCGTCAAACGCTGATGAGAAGCAATGTGAGAGTAAACGTCCCAAAGCAAATATTTATCCAGCGAGGACACTTACAGATGAAGGACACACCTCATGATTTTAGCACTGACTCGGGTGATAATAGTGTTTGACATAGATGCAGTTAGGATGTCTTTCCTTTTATGATTATATAATTATTCGTAAAATGGTATTCCGTTGCTTTTTATTAGACACTGGGAATGGGAAAGTACATAAAAAAATTTTTTATGAAGAATAAAGTCTAAATGACATTAAAATGGGAGTAGTAGCAATTTTTCTCATGACATCATTTTAAAAATATTTATCCTATAATCACTGGATAATGCACAAATTTTTAGCTTCAGTTTGTCTCTGTATTTTGCTTTGTTTTCTGTTTATCTGTAAGATTTTTCTTTTTTTTTTCTTTTTTTTAGCATTTTTTATTTAATTTATGAAGAAATCTATGTTTTCATTCTTTCTACTTATTTTAGTAAAAAAAAAAAAAAAAAAGTACTGCATTTTTAATGTTTAAAAAAAAAACAATTTTAAATCCCCCAAAATATACAATATATTAACTATATTTATACTGTATATAAATAAAATATAAACAAATAAAATAAATACGGATATGATTATAATTTGAATATATATATATAGATATATTTTTTGTGTTAGCAGTTCATGTAAAGCTCTCTGACTTCTTATGAATGGAGTGACAAAAGTGGGGGAAATATTTTTCTACTTAACACTTTTAAAGGAGCCTCATTAATTACGGACACCGATTCAAAAGCAGAGCACACCATGACATCCTGGGCGTTCCTTTCTTCACTTGTCGTCATGACAGCAGGGGTGAAAGTTCACTCCCTTTTTATCATGGGTGTCAGACAGCAAGGGTGACACACTGGGTAATGACTGCCTTATACACACCCCCTGTTTTTCTCTCTCACTTTGTTGCTTCATCAGTACAGACTGTTAGCAGTCACGTAGCTCTCAACACGGAGAGTGTGTATGTGTGTGGGTGTGGATGCAATGGAGTGTTAGTGTGCCATGTAACACATCTTCACTGTACAGCAAGAGTGAAAAACAACACTGTAGGCAATATGAGAATAGGAAAAAATGTGTTAGCGAGTTTATTGCACCTGTCTGCTTGGAAAGCAACACCATTCACATAGAATGGTGAAATGTTTCGACACCTAAAGTTGCTGTTCAGTTTTTGCCTCCACTGTTGGGTTCTTTTAGAGAACACGTCCCACTGGGGGTTTAATGTAGTTTGCTGAAGGTAATGAGCCATAGTCATAAGTCCCAACTAATCTGAAACGTAAAACTATAGTACAGTGGCATCTAACTTGCTTTTGAAAAGCTAGCCTCAATTTTCTGGTGGTTTCTGAGATATGGACTTAATTGGTGTAATTGTTCACTACTTAAAACATGGTCAGAGTGAAATAATATAAGAGAAACCAGAGAAACTAGGATTTAAACCAGCAAACATAAGTAAGTAAGTATACTGAATAATCATCCAATAAGTCATTAATGCTTGGACCCCCAAAATTGCTCCTCAATGCTGTGAGAATGATTTTTAAAGATCCAGGCTGATGTTCTGCACTATATCAAGACAGATAAGTTACAATGATTTTAAACAGCAACCATAATTCCAAAAAAGTATTGTAATTCCACAGAAAGCCATTAGGTGTTACACAAGTGGAATCATAATAAAAAATATTTGCATGTTAAAAGTGCTTGTAGCAAAAGGTCTGATGGTCAAAGATGTGACCTGCTGGGTTGTGATCTACCAAGACAGTTAAAGGGGAACAATGCTAACTGGGGGCACCATTTGAATATATTAAGAGCTCAGCTTGAATATTGTGAACCTGAACCAGAGCCTTCTAACAGTGGCTCACCAGCTCATAGGTTGGTGATAAAGCGATAAAATTATGTATTCCAGACTGGCTTTTGCTCGTTCTCGGGTTTAATTGCATGGAACCATTTGGGAGGCCGAGCCAACAGTCAAAGCTGCAACTACAGCACTTCAGGGAATCTTCTCTCTGCACTCCATTCAGGACCAACAGCCCATAAAGATACTGATTACATTTTTTTCAGATGAGGTAAAATATGCAGTCGATGTGATATAATTTCTTCTACCTTTGATGAGAGACACTTGCTGAGAGAGTGTTACTTATTCATTTGGTTTCAGAATATGGGCTTCAGGACTCTGAGTGGAAATGCAAAGAGAGAGATAGGAGAGCAAACTGTAACTAAAAATTGGTTCTGTTTGGTTAAAGATAGTAGTAGATGGACGGATGGACGGATGGATGTATGGACTTCAGCCAAGTGCAAGCATTTGAATCTTGAAAACATTGAACAACTGGAATTTTCAGACATACATCATTATACGGAGGCGTTGCGAACAATATTGTGAACTGCTTCTTATAGTGAAATGTCTGTTAGCATTTGATAGTGAATTTAATGTAGTTTGGTGTCTGATTGAGAATGTTGGTGGCCTCCGTTAGAAAAAAATAAAATTTGCACATTTGGTTTGTACCCCTTGAAGGTCCAGTGTAAAAACCCTACACAAGGGGTTTCCCTTTCAATGAGGGTTCCACGTATAACTACCTAGGAACTTTTAACTATCCGGAGAACCTCTGTATGATGGTAAATGATCTGATTGAGAATCTTGGGGTTTAATGGTTTATGGTTTTATTGTTTTTATCGGAAACCTACAACAGAAGACTTTTCTGTCTGAGAATGTTTCAAGAAAAAACTATTTGGGAAGCTCTGTACCCTTTACTATCCAAAGGACCCCCAAAGAACATACAGCTGTATCTATATCAGGATCTGTATGTTGGTAAATGATGTGTTTAAGAATATTGGGGTTTGATGGTGAATCTCTGTGTCTTTATTGATCAGCACCCTTAAGGGTTCTTCTATTTGTCCTTCTGGGAAAACCCTTAAATGTTTTATGTAGAACCCTACAACAGAGGATTTCCCTTTCAGATAGGCTTCCAAGCAGAATCCTTTTGAGATCCTTATTTATCCAAACAGCCCCTGAGGAAAAAAATTTCAAATGGAAAAAATGGAAATTGGTCACATCTTTATCAGAAAATGCACTGTTTGAGCTTCTTTGGATAGTCGCCTAAAGGAGCCTTATCTATGATTTTGGGTTCTATGGAAAATCAAAAACACAGTGTTTCTCTTTCTGACAGGTTTCCAAGTAGAATCCCTTTAGAAGCTATCCAGAAGAACCTCTGAGGAACCCTTTTCTCTAGTTGTTTATGTTGTTCAATGATCTGATGTGAATGAAAATACTGAGGTTTGACAGACAATGGTGCTGTATTTATTGAGGCTATAGGTGGTTTTTTTAATGGCACTATCCACCAGACTTAAGCATTCTTCACTTTGTCCCCTTGGGGAAAGCCTTAAAGATTTTATGTAGAAACAACAGAGGGTTTCTCTTTCAAAGAGAATTCCAAGGAGAAACCCACAGGAAGCTTTGAATTCCTTACTATCCAAATAACCGCTGAGGGAAAAAATGGAAATGGTAAAATGGAAAATAGACATGCCTTTATTGGGAAAAGCATGGTTATAGATTCTTTGATTTGTTATTCTAGGGGAGCCTCCTCTCTGTTGTAGGCTTCTATGAAGAACCTACAGCAGTGTGTTTCTCTTTCAGTGAGGGCTCCAAATACAATACTTTTATAAGTATCCATAAAACCCCTGAGGAACTATTTTTTTCAAGAAAGGTATTTTGATAAGAGATTGATAATGTTGGTGTTAATGAGGACTCTTGTTGTTATTATGGTGAACGTTGATGCCTGATGTGATGGTGAATGTTGGGGATTGATAAAGAATGGTGTGGCTGTTTGTTGAATGGTTCTATCCAGCACACTCTAAGGTTCTTCACTTTGTCCATGGTTGGTGTGAATGGTTGTGTCTTTATTGGAAAAAAACACTATAATGAAAAAAGGTGGTTGACATCTGACAGCCCTGTCTGCTTTTTGAATACCATTCAGGATTTAGTCCGCCTTTGCTGCTCCAATCTTCTGGGAAGGCTTTAGACTAGATTTTGAAGTGTTGCTGTGGGGATTTGTGTCCATTCAGTCACAAGAGTATTAGTGCGGTCAGGCACTGATGTTGGTTGAGGAGGTCTGTGGTGCAGCCAATGTTCCAGTTCATCCCAAAGGTGTTCACTGGGGTTGAGGTCAGGGCTCTGTGTAGCACACTCAAGTTCTTCCACTCCAATCTTGGCAAACCATGTCTTCATGGAGCTCGCTTTGTCTACAGGGGCATTGTCATGCTGGAACAGTGTTTGGGCTTCTTAGTTTCAGTAAACGAAAGTTGTAATGCTACAGCATACAAAGATCTTCTATTCATTAGTGTACTTCCAACTTTGTGATAGCAGTTTAGGGGGAAGATGTTCACAAACCTTTGGCCGTGTAGTGTAGATGTTTCTCTTTGAGAAAGGTTTTCCAAATAAAATCCTTTTTAACACCAAGAACCTGCAACTGTTCAAAGAATCCTTGAGGAACTTTTTTCTAGACAGGTATGTTGGTAAATGACATGACTGTGAATTTCGGTGCTTAACAGTTTGACGATGAACGGTGGTGTTATGTATTTTTCAGACATATAGAGGTTTACACAATCCAAGATAATAATTACCTACATTTATTCCCTGGCAACACAGAATTCAGACTCACCACAGCATTGTCCAACCATCAATCCATTTCACCAAAGCTCTGACATTGACAAGAGCACAATGCAAAACTGTCTGCATGCTGAGATTTATGGCGCTGTAGCTTCATCTCTCTCACTCTCTGCAGAACTCTCCTAATGAGTGTGTGTGTGTGTGTGTGTGTGTGTGTGTGTGTGTGTGTGTGTGTGTGTGTGTGTGTGTGTGTGTGT
>JAQQZR010000011.1:20887854-20901054 GCA_030068235.1 Notoglanidium macrostoma
GTGTGTGTGTGTGTGTGTGTGTGTGTGTGTGTGTGTGTGTGTGTGTGTGTGTGTGTGTGTGTGTGTGTGTGATTGATACTGGTCAGCTCCACCGTGCGGAAATTGATCCAATGCAGCTCCAATCAGGCCAAGGCTCCCTGGTCAACCCATTGCCTAGCAACCACAGCTCTCCTTGTCCAGCATGAGCAACCTGTACCACCCCCCACACCCCTTTCACCAACACACACACACACACACACACACACAAAGCACAGATATGTAGCTCTCTAAGCCACTGACCTCTGGGCCATACATCAAAAACCCCAGGACCATGTCCCCTCCTAACGCTGCTATTCATCTTACACACATCCCGTCAAAACGGCCACCGTTTAGCCTGAACATGACTCAGACTCAAGGCCTCATCCTGTGCCGCAATGCCCCATAGCTCATACCATATTTACCTTCTCTCTCTCTCACTCTCTCGCTCTCTCTTTCTCTCTCTGTTCAGTAAAGATTGATGCTCACTCTTTTTTTCAGCTACCTACTGTCACCATTGAGTTTCCCCAACTATAATGAACCTCCAGAGGTCAAAGGGGTTGGAAAGGCATGAAATAAACACAAGACTAACATCGCTTCACACATATACACATATTTTTGTCTTCACATACCGTAGATATCTTAATCTTCCACTCACATCTGCAACCTGACTTGCACGTGGTTTTTCCGCATTTCGTCTTCTCCGCTGCTCAGTACGCAGCTCTTAACATTATTCTTTAGGTGTTTTACAAAACAGTTTATGACACACTCACTCTCATGTGAACTTCAAATTGCTTTTGTGTTTTCATATGGACGGAGAAAATTTCCAAAACGCTGTTTCTCAAAATGCCCATATGCATGGACAGGGCCTTAATTTCATGCTCCTTTGAAGCTAAACTTCATCTGCCCATGCACAGGCCTTATGGCAACTGGTGATTTATTGAGTATTCAGATCATCAGTGGTGCTCAACATTTAAATGTTATTTATTCGGTTTTCATAAAAGGTCATGCATGATCTTTCATCGGCGTTATCAGAGAGCTTGGTGTACTGATGTTAAAGCACAACAAAGACTGAGGAGAACTTCAACACAGCTGCTGATAAGAAATAGATGTTAGCCTTTGGATAAGATTTGTAGTTAATACTTCAACCGCTGTTTAATTCTTGATTCTGACTGGTCAGACAATGGAAATTAATTTACTCTTTGTATTTACATTGATGTGCTTGTTCTAATATGGAATGCTTTTCTTTAAAGTTTAGTTTAGTTTAGCCCTCACTTATTTAATGTCCACATTGATTGAAACTAACTTACTGTTAAATGTAATGTAAACTGCTATTGGAGAAAGAGTGAAACTTTCCAGTGGTACGTGTGTATAGAACAGCTCAGTTCTACGCAAAACACACACAGCCCCACCATCATGTAGTGGTAAAAAAAAAAAAAAAACTGTCTCATGTGATTAGCCTGGTTTTGGCCAAAGTGATTCTTGGCCAGGTCATTAACCTAAATGGGCTAATGGGAGATTCATTTGATTGGCTCGCGTTCTTCCAGCCCATTAAGCAGAGGGAGAGAGAATCTGACAGATCCCTCCAAGCATGGCTGACCATTAATGCAGCTACCCAGCACAGTGCTGAACACAGCAGCAAAATGGGCCGCTCCTTGTCTTCTCTAATTATTATTATTGATGTTGTTAACTCTACCATTGCAGTAAGATTGTTAATTACATGTAAAGCTAGACAATTCTACACTGTACACTATCTCAGTGCAGTAATATTAATAAAGCTATGTTTGATTCATTTAAATAAACAGAAATTCTGACAGTCTATGGAGAGTCTTAGAGTAGATACTACACCACACACTCGAAATAGGGTTGGTCAATGTTTTTTTTGTAATTCCTGGCTAACAAAGGATGACACACAGTGTAAAGATGCCATCGTGGAAAGACTGGCATAATTCAGTACTTTGATTGATTGAACACATTCATTAAGGACACAATTTTCTGACAATCTCAAAAACAAACCATTTTGCCATTTATCTGACTCCAGAATGTTCTTCCTTATTCACGTTGGTCCAATTGGCTTATTGCTTCTGTTACTGAAGTAAAGTGTTTGATTTTTAAAGGTAATTATTAGTGTTAGATGAAGAATTTGAGAACTTTTTAAATGTTGGTGTTTGTGACAAACAGTGTTAAGGAATGTCCGTATTTGGTAGAGAATGTTTGGGCTTGATGGTGAATAATGGTGCTTGGTGGTGATAGTTGGGTTTTTGATATGGAGAATATTGGTGTTTGAAAGAGAATGATGGGATTTGATAGATAATGTTGGAGTTTAATGAAGAATGTTGGTGCTTTAAGGAGAATGATGGGATTTGATGGTAATTATTCATGGTTGGTGGAGAACATTGGTGTTGATGAATATTCATGCTTGGAGAATGTTGGTGTTTGATGGAGAATGCTGGTGTTTAATGATGAATAATGATGCTTGATGGAGAACGCTGGTATTTAATGATGATGGATGATGTTTGATGGCGAACACTGGTATTTAATGATGAATGATGGTGTTTGATGTAGAATGTTGGTGTTTAATGATGAATGATGATATTTGATGGAGAATGCTGGTGTTTAATGATGAATGTTAGTGTTTGATGGAGAATGTTAGTCTTGAACAATGGTGTTTAATGGTGAATGTTGTTGTTGATGAATGTTGATGTTTGATTGAGAACGCTGGTGTTTAATGATGAATGATGATGTTTGAAGGAGAATGTTGGTGTTTAATGATGAATGTTGTTGTTTGATGAAGAATGCTGGTGTTTAATGATGAATGATGATGTTTGATGGAGAATACTGGTGTTTAATGATGAATGTTGGTGTTTGATGAAGAATGCTGGTGTTTAATGATGAATGATGTTTGATGGAGAATTTTGGTGTTTAATGACAAATGATGATGTTTGATGGAAAATGTTGGTGTTTAATGATGAATGATTATGTTTGATGGAAAATGGTGGTGTTTAATGATGAATGATGTTTGATGAAGAAAGTTGGTGTTGCATGATAAATGTTGGTGTTTAATGATGAATGTTGGTGTTTGATGGAGAATGTTGGTGTTGAGTGTTGGTGCTTGATAGCAAAAGTTGTTGCTGGGAAAAGCTTGTGCTTGATGGAAAATACTGATATTTGATAATTGTTTTTTAATGTAAATTTTGGTTTGATGGAGAATGATTGAATTTGATAATGAATGTTGGTGTTGAATTATGGCATTTGATGGTGCATGTTGGTGTTTGTTTGAAATGTTTTAAGTAGGCAAAGTAGACTGAGTCTGACTAGGATGAACATTAGATGGAACAACATTTTTAGGGCTGATTTTAGGTCAGGAATGCACTGGCTCAATAACAGACGTCCATCTTCTCAATATCAAGCAACTGAATAATTAATTTGGTCATTCATTCATTGTCAGTAACTGCTTTATCCTGGTCAGGATCGCAGTGAAACTGGAGAAGACCGAGTGTGAGTTGATTTAAATGATACCATTTATTTGCATCACGGTTTGCATCTTTGCAGTTTTGCCATCCTGGCACTTGTGATTTGTGTATGCTGATAATTTAATTTTGTGAATGCACACAGTAGATTTAACTCTCAGAAATAAAGGTACCAAACAGTAACTTTCCTTTGGTGCCTGGATGATTTGTACTTTTCCTATGTGTAGCTTATTTACTTTATTTAGAGTAATGCATTAAATAATTTTTGCATGTTTCCAGGTAAAAGGTACACAGTATGCCCAGTTGATGTCACCATCCTAGCAACAAGCAAAAGGACAGTTTGGTACCTTTATTTCTGAGAGTGTATCATCTATGTAGTGTTGCAAAACATGCAACCAGTGCTTCCGGTGCTCCGATTTCTTTATTCCTCCAGTTTCTGCCCAGGTCGAGTCTCCTTTAAATATCCACCGGAGTGTATTAATTAAACCCGAAAAGCTCGTGCATTCCCCCCGAGTACTATTTCTCACCGGAGATCCGCGATGGCAGCTCGGTGCACGGGCTCATACCGGGAGGGAGCGCGAGGACAACGCGAGCATCTCTCCGCCACAGCATCACCTCCGTCGCGAGCACATCCGACATCCTGCATGATGGGCTTATCGTAGACTTGCATGCACGCGAGCTTGTGGACTCTTTTTGTTTGTTTGTTTGGGGGTGTGTGTATATATGGTTTTTTTTTTGCATATGAATGCATGCATTCGCGTTGTCGGCGTTCATCCTTCGGCATCCTGTTTTCGGTTGTTGGGGTGGGTTTTTTCTTGTGCTCCCCGCCGGGGAATGAAAGCAAGGCATCATGGTGCGCATCCTCAGCGCCCTCGGTTTGGTCATGTTCAGTGTGGCTCTGCTCATCCTCTCTCTCATCAGCTACGTGTCCATAAAGAAGGACGCCATCTTCACGGGCCCCGCGTACCCGAGCGGCGGCGGCGGCGGCGGGCCGCGGATGTACATGTTTCACACGGGGTTTAGGTGAGTAAGGACGAACCTTCGGCCATGCATCAACACACACAGTGCTGGATGACACATTGTGACAGGCATGAGCAGGTATATTGCATTCCTAGTCTACATAAACATTAGAAATATCAACAGTACCATCTGTGGATGGTTTCTTTCTGTTATTTAGAGTATAAATGTGCCTACTTATCCAAATTATTATTTTAAAATGCTGCTTAAGACACCATACAACCCATCATTCTAACTCAAGTGCATGACTGTTAATGTCACTGACAGAGATTTTTAAAGGGGCCTCAGTGTTATGGTACAGTAATCAGCTCCATCACTGCGCATGCGCACTGAACGCACCCGAAAAGAAGCGTAGCAATGACGAAGCAGCTCTTATAGCAGATGCTAAAAATAAAAAAGGCTCCTGCAGAGAGCCATATCACGTTTCAAGCCAAGAGGAATTTATACAGAGTTTTTAAGAGTTATACAGCAGCCCGCATAAATCAAACAAACAGAAAAGCAAACTGAAAATCCATTATAGGCTATTTATAGGTTATTTATTTATTATTTATGTCAGTCACAGAATCCATACTACTTACACTGCGTTAAAATGAAGATGTAGCCTAAAACATTCTGTATGCTTTGCATATGAATTAAAGTTGTTAGATTAAAGGTGCAATAGGTGGTTTGTTGTATTATTTACATGTAACCTGAAAAATATGTAGAACATGGTTAAAAAAACAATTAATTAAGTTCTAGCCTTAGCAAAAGTGTATTAAGTCACTGAGAAAACCCGTTCCGGAATACTTGTTTGTGTTTAGATGTCAGTCATTTTATAGACACTCGATGGGTCATCTAAGATTATGGAGGCGGAGCTTCATGAACATGGGCAGGAATTATTCAAATATAAAACCCACCTACTGTTAATGACCTTGATTAAAATAAAAAAAAACCCCACTAATCTTACCTAATGCACCTTTAAGTTTAAAGTTGCTGAGCTTTCGATCAAAAACAACATTCCCAGAAAACAATCTGTGCTAAAAACTGTACTGTATTTTGTCATTGACCTAGTACCATTAAGAGTACCATCTTTTCTACCTTAAGTATGGATCTTTCACCATAAATATAGTATACATTATTGGACTATAAAGATTACTGATGTACCGTTCAAGCATGTCTCAGAAAGCTACTTGAAGATTCTGGCATGTGCAACTTTCCAGGTAAATATTAAAACACTAAAGATACAAAAGATGTAATCTTGGTGCTACCACTCCAGTGATAAGATGGAGTGCCTTTATTTTTGAAAGTAAACTCATTCGTCCATTCATCTTCAGTAAGAACTGAGGGTTAAGGATTGCTGTGGAGCTTATACCAGGAGTACTGGATGTGAGGCGGAACCTCAATCCATCAGAGAGCACCACATCCACACATTCAAAAACGCACTCACACCTTGGGGCAGTATAAAGCAGCCAATACACCTAACAGCATGGTTTTTATTTAGGAGAAAACCATTAAACACAGGAATCCCACACAGACACAAGAAGAACATGTGAAACTCTGAGCAGACAGTACCCTGAGTTTAGGGTTGAACCGGGGACCCTGGAGCGGTGAGGTGGTGGTGCTTTCCCCTGGACCACCATGCCTCCTTAATTCTGATTATGATGTATGTACAATAAAATGAGCTTGGCGATTAAATTGGGTAAGAACAGAGAACAAAACACTACAAGATGCAGTGTAGGAAGACTGGAAGTCACAGAACCAGTACCAGACACAAATTCCAGGCATACTTAAAGGCCGTGAAACTCTCGTCATGTGGCAGATTGTAAAACTTGTCTGTCTGATTGAGGCTGGAGTGGAAGCCCGAGGAGCTGTCCTTGGTCCTGATTTACTCAGATGGCGGTTCAATTTCCTTCCAATGATCACCGTGCTTTTTGTTGCATCCAAGGTTATAAAACGAGAGCCGTTTTGCTGAAGCACGTAGGAGTTGCTTTCCGGGAGGGAGGGAGGGAAGGAGGCTTGGACCATCTGCTGTCGCAGTAGGGTGATTTGTTGACCTCACTGTGACTTGCTTTTCGGTTAAGGCTTAAGAACGTCAAGAACGATGACTTTCAGAAATCGTATACTCAAACCACAGCATTCAGAAGGCAGACTGTGCCAAGCAAGAACACTCGGTTTAGTTTAGTCATACCTGTTCTCAGATTTCCATCTCCCTTCGACATTTCCTTTTTTTTTCATACCAAGTTATGAGACAGCTGCCCTGTCCTTTACAACCTTAATAAACCAGTACAAGCTCTTAACGAGTGAGGCTGAGTAACTGACCAGGTCTGAAGTCTAAAAAGAGGCAGTTTAATTAGAGTGGCCATCGACTGCCCGAGGCAGGGGGGATTGGTGCTGGGGCCGATGGGGTGGCATTGATCCGAGCTACTTTCAGCAGCTGCCACCGCTGTGACATCAGGACCGGGTCTTCCTGTGAAATGGAACGGAAACTCTATTTTCCTGTTGCCCCCACTGACCAGCTGCCCCCCTACTTAGACCTCATTTTTTCCATGCTTTTTTCCCACTTTATTTCTCTTCTGTAGATCCCAACTGGCAATGAAGTTTCTGGACCCAGCGTTTACACCCCTGAACAGTGCCCTAAATGAGAACCTACAGGAGAACGCATCCAAGTGGAAGTTTAATAAGACGGGCTATTTAGAGCAAAGGTAGAGTACTGTGCATTACCACTATGATGGATATGTTAGAGTGTTATTAGCATTACCATAATCCATACATAATACAGAGCCATACATAATCTGCTATATATCATAGCATAAATAATATGAGACATTGTAGTCATTAAAATGTAGAACACATCCAACAAAGTAATTCTGATGTTTTTGTCTTGTCTGCCTTTTTTCGATGATGTTCCACAACATTAAATGTAACAATAAGCATTATCCTTATAAAGTACTAAAAAAAAAATTAATCCTTGGCAAATTGCTGTGGTATAAAACACTTTGGGATGTTTTATAGGAAAATAATCAACAGTAGAGTGATGCTCGTTACCCATCATCACAACAGCTACATCACACAACACTATCATTGACTATTTTCCTATAACAGCTTGCCCTGGCATGTTTTATTCCTTGCGTAAGTGGAAGTATTAATTGTTTATTTCTTCATAAATAATAAGCAGTTAGTGGTGAGCAAACCAGTTAATCTTGCGTGTTTGTCGACGAGCTACAGGAAGAAGTCTGTGGTTGGTCAACTGCCATGTCAATCAATTTGCCTTTGTAAAAGCAGGCAGTTCTTGTTTACATTTATTGATGGAATGCACTAGACATTCTGTCGAATGCTAGACATTTGGCTTGTGAAGCCAAAAATCTATATTTCTAAGAATACAGAAAGAATGCAAGAAGTATATGAAAGGACCAACCTTGCAGAAAATGTGAAAGAACCTAGCAAAAAGTTATATATAGAGAAAACGGTTAGATCTAGAAACCCTTTCATTGCTTGCCTCTCTGAAGGAGCCCATAAAAAAACCTTACATCAGAGTATTTCTATGAGAATCAGAAAGTATTTGAAGTTTACGTAGGCACCGGAGAACCTTTACAATCTAGAAAAATCTTGTAGAACCCCTGAGCATGCTATGTTGATAATGATCCAGAGTGTATCCTAATCCAGTGTGACGTTAGTGATGGTGTGTGTTTTGCAGTAAAGAGATTGCCCAATACATTGATGTGCCACGTAACTTTACACTGACCAAGAGCAGCGTTCGTGTGGGTCAGCTGATGCACTACGACTACTCCAGTCATAAATACGTCTTCTCCATCGGTGAGAACTTCCGTTCCCTCTTGCCTGACATGTCGCCCATCCTTAACAAGCGCTACAACACGTGCGCCGTGGTGGGAAACAGCGGCATCCTGACAGGCAGCCGGTGCGGTGCCGCCATCGACGCCTACGACTTCGTCTTCCGCTGCAACTTCGCACCCACCGAGGTCTTCCGTAGGGACGTGGGCCGCCGCACAAACCTCACGACCTTCAATCCCAGCATTCTGGAGAAGTACTATAACAATCTGCTCACCATCCAAGACCGAAACAACTTCTTCCTGAGCTTGAAGAAGCTGGACGGAGCCATCCTGTGGATTCCAGCCTTTTTCTTCCACACCTCAGCCACGGTCACACGCACGCTGGTGGACTTCTTTGTGGAGCACCGGGGGCAGCTGAGGGTTCAGCTGGCCTGGCCTGGGAACATCATGCAGTATGTTAACAGGTTAGCCATTAAGTACACCAGAGTGCTTTATTGAATTATGAGGTGATCTCATACACACACACACACAATTTTCCCAAAATCAGACATATTTCCTGCATATTTACAGACGTACTCAACTTCCATCGACTATAGAAAGCCAGCGCCGCAATAAATTATACATTCATGCTGTAACATATGGGCATGAGACACAACTCAAGTGCATGGGTCAGTACACTAGAAGGCAGTAATAATGCACTATGATAATCCATAAACAAGATAAAAACAGGCCAAACCAGAACATGGAAACAGAAAATGAGAAAACAAGACTCTGGTTTATAGACACATGACAAAACAACAGCAGGATGTAAACAGACAAACTAATACATAATACAAAACAGGTGAACACAATGACAAGAAAGGGGGCGGAGACTGAACTAGAGCCAAAACTAGGCATGCCATAAAACGTAAATAAAAGCATGTGTAGGACAAGAGCAAGCAGAAATTATGTACTGCTGATGTTCTGTATTTAAAAAGTTTGTATAAAAGTCACAGACAACAGCCACTTTTTTACACACAATTCAAGAAATATTTCTATTTTTGGTTTCACTGCCTGCCTGATAAGTGGATCCCCAGGACAAGGACTGAAAATCATTCTCAAAATCGGATTTAATATATCGTTAACCTAAAGCAGAACGTATGTAGACTTCCGTCTCCCCGTTTACTTTGCCAAGGTGGAACCGTTTTTGTATTCTTGGCATGATTTTTATAGTTTAAGATCAAACTGAGTCCAACCTGAGCTGCTTGGATGATTTTGGGTTAGTGTTGAGTAGTCTATGAAAATGATAAAGCAGAGCTGTCTTTTTAAAATATTATACAAAAACTGAAAAACTCCATACCTTTAAAAGAGACAGGTGTACGTCTGCCATGTGGTCTAGCAGGCAGGATTCCTGGTTTTCACCCAGGCGGCTTGCGTTCGACTCCCGGTATGGGAACACCACCTTCAAGAATTAGTAAAGTATTAGCTTATCTTATAGACAGTAGTAGTGGGCATTATGAGGAAAATATCATTCATGTACTTGAAGACATTTCTATGATAAACAATATGCATTACGATATTTAAACCGCGAGAAAAAACAGTGCTGAGTTTTTTTTTTTAATATATGAAAAAGGTATGAGTTCTTTTTATATGAATATATGAATGAGTTATTTTTGTTACTGTAAAAAATAAATATAGTCAAAGAACTGAAAAAGAGAAAAAAAATAACAAGGTGTAATAATTCAAAGAAATTCTAAAAATGAAAAAAAAAAAAAAAAAACAATCAATACGTAATTGTTTTTAAAAATCATATGTGTAATATCTCAAAACAGTGCAATGTGACATACAGTAAGTGACCACAATATCAATATTCTGTCTTCATATTGCCTAGCCCTAAGTGAATACAAAAGGATACAGACAAAGAACATACAAAGACAGAAAAGAGACACCAAGCATGTGTATGAGAGAGAGAGAGAGAGAGAGAGAGAGAGAGAGAGGGGAATCGATGGAGAGAATTGGAGAGGCGTTGTTGAATGGAGCCATGTCGAGCTTTATGAAGAGGGGCTTCCTCTTGCCTCACTGCACTGTAATCTCCTTCAATCCCATTAAAGAGGCACAATCACTGCCTTTACGATGCTCTGATGTTCCTAAGACACCCTAAGAGTTTAATGTTGACTGTAATTTAATAGACATTGGTGCAGAAACGCAACGTACACAAACACTCATGTCCTGATAAGGGATATTGTGATTTTCTACTGATCTTTAAAATAAAAAAAAAAAAGATGCCCAAAAACATTCAATTCAGATTAAGTCAAAACATTAAGTCAAATTAAATTTGATTTATGGTCAGTTTTTCATACACAACATTAATTATTTTCAATGTTTGTAAAGGCAAGTAGTTATTTTTAATGCAGGTTTCAAAATTTCCAGCCCATGTGCATCTCAATAACTGAAGACCTGACCAAAAAAAGACAAAAACAGAAAACAAGTTCAGCTATTGGAAAAGGGAGACAGGTTTTTCTTGGTTTTCTCAGTCTTTACATGTGAAAAAGTTCAGCGTGGAGTTCACACATTTCTGATTTGTAATATCTGCAACCTGTAAATTTTTATCACCTGTTACATCCATTATCAACTCCATAATCCCCGTCTCCTTCTACCAGTCTTTGCAGTATATAATGACTAAGTGCTATTACATAAATACTGTATATGGGCTGTGGTTATGATTAAAATTTTGTGATATAAGTGGTAAAGTGTTTTCTCAGTAGACATTAGATGTTTAAACCTAATAGGGTCAGCCTACAGGGCTTCAAAACACAAACAGTCAGAGTAATGAGAGGTCCATAATCGTGAACAGTAACAAAGGAATCAAAACTAAGACATACAAATGTGGACTAGGAAAACTAAGCTTGGAGTTAAAAACTACGTTCAAAGACATCACAACGAGATACAATAGCGTATAAGCAGAGCTACACACGATACAGGTGAACACGGTCGGGTAACAAACCAATGACAGGACCGAGGCAGAGACGAGACAAGAGCAGAAACACATGCGTAATGAAACGTGAAGGGGAAAACCATTAAAAATACTAAAAGGATTTGGTACCTGTAGTTATCTATCATTCACAGTTAACTCCATGTTTGTTTAGCTGATCAGATCCTGATGAATAAAACGAAGTCCTGCTCTTCCAAATGTCCTGGTTAAGTCCAAAATAATACAGAAGTCATACACACACAAGTAATGAATTACAAATCCGTAATGGTCAGTTGGGCCCCATCATGCAGTGAGCATCTCCACGGGTTTTCATGAGCGTTTGGTGTTGTATCTAATGCTCAGACATTTCTTGAGCGTGTGTCGTTTTTGCGTTTGCAGGTACTGGAAGACGAAGCAGCTCTCCCCGAAGCGCCTGAGCACAGGCATCCTGATGTTCACTCTGGCCTCGTCCCTGTGTGAGCAGATTCATCTGTACGGCTTCTGGCCTTTTGGCTGGGACCCGAACACAGGCAAGGAGTTGCCCTACCACTACTACGACAAGAAAGGCACCAAGTTCACCACCAAGTGGCAGGAGTCGCACCAGCTGCCTACTGAGTTCAAGCTCCTATTCAAGATGCACACGGAAGGCGTCCTCAAGCTGAGTCTGTCGCACTGCGCGTAGAGGTCAAAGCCCGGAGGTCGGAAGGTCACAGGCTGGGATTTTAGGCTTGGATTTTAAGTTGGAGATTTGTGGTGTGGGGCTTTTTTTAAGGGGCATATCGAACTTTAAATAATAATGTATGCTAGTATCGATGACGTCAAGTGCCAATCAGCAACCTTCAGGCCAATTTTATGATACAACTTTTACAAACGACGCCCTGACTCATATGTACAGAAAGTTCATCTCGCTGTTAACAAACACACCCTGCGGTCTTTGAGCTCGTTTCTTTGTATCTGACTTCGACAAGCAATTCATTGAACCCGGACTTTTCAAAATGTGTTCGCGGCAGTCCAGGGCTCAGAACTGACCGGCCGTAACGAGAGAGACATTTCAAGACCCGGTTTGCTTTAAAGGCTAATATAATTAATAAAATGACACGCTAATATATTAGCATTCTGTATATCTAGGCGAAACTTGAGCGAACACATCCTGAGGAATGCTTTGAGTTCAGGTGCTGCCGAACAGTAGACATGATCTCGTGCTTAACATGGCTGATCTGTGTGCTCATCCAGTGCTTTTAGAATGTAAAAACGAATGTAAACATGTCATAGTCATTTTAGTAGTACACAGAGTGATGTTACTTCTTACATCACGTATAGATGCGCATCTGTATGTTTAATGCGTGTACATTATCTTCATATAGAGAGGATCTCACTTATAGAGAGTAGAACAAGGGATAAATGAATGTTTCGAGTTATCATTGAATTCAGTAGGCAATGTAGTGTATATTCTGACAGGGATAAACAATTTTGACTGGACAGCAGTCCTGTCCATCAATCATAAAGGCAGGGATACTCTACATGAGCCAGTCAGTAAGGGTTCTAGGTTGATTTAAAGGAGCTATTTGTAACACAAGGTGAATCACAATTGCAGGGAAAAAAGTCAAGCTTTTGCTATTCCCCTTACTGACCCCATCGATATCCCTTATGAGTTGCCTTTTGAGGAAATGGAGGCGGAGCTACTTTCAGGGCCAGAAATTTTTAAGGAAAAGCCTGAAATGAAGACACTAACAAGATCCATTGCACAGCATTATTGCAAAAATTTTTTTTTCTAAGATATTTTTCAAATGAAATGATTAATGGGTTGATGAATACCTTTAATTATTACTAACCGCACCTTTAAAATCCAGAATTTCAGCATTTTCTGATCTGCAGATAGGCTTTGTTCTGTGATCGCTGACTTACTGAAATGTTGCACATTTATGAATGTTATCAGAATGTTGTCCCGGACGTGTGTGCATCTGTGTGAGAATAATATACA
>JAQQZR010000011.1:20903681-20916576 GCA_030068235.1 Notoglanidium macrostoma
TATATATATCCAGATATCTGTACGTGAAAAGACGAGAATGTCAACATTTGTTGTTGTTTTTTTTCCGGAGAAGCTTCCAAATAAAAGTAGGATCCTTGAGATCCTTGGAATTGGTCTAAAGATCCAAAACCTTTATCTGACATGTAACTGCAGCAGTAATACACAGCAGATGCATATGGCCTCTTGGTCTGCACCTAGTGGTCAGAGGTCAAGGTTAGAAGGTCACGGGCCAGGATTTTAGGCTTTGCAAATGGAGGTGTGGGCAGCTTTAGACGTTTTTACGGGGGAATAAAACCAGCCTGCTGTCTTTGTCTCAACTTTCCCTTTTAAAATACACACCACCCTTATAACAGGCTCAAAGGTTCTTCGACCCTTAAAGAACCCTTAGAGTTTACCTTTAACTATCCAAAGAACAGAAGTCTTTTCCTTAGAAGTTTCATTAAAACAAAATGGCAGTGCACATTTTTCAAACGAGCTGCTGGTGCTTTTGGGAAACACACTGATCAGAGACAGATCGGGAAAGCTCGAGTATTGGTTGCACATTGCTAATTTTAGTATTTTCCAGTACTTAGTCCTATTGTATTTCGTCCACTTATTAAGCGCCCTGCGCTGGGATTTATCACAGAGATGAAGCACTGCTTAACATAGCAGCAGATATATTTACAACACAGGAATTACAAGCTAGACGTACTGGAAGCTCTGTGAGGCCAGTGGAAATCCCTGCTCGTGTACAGAAACGCTTCGGTTCTTCAGAGGAAAAGGGAAATGATTGCTTGGAAGGTTTGCTCTAGTTCACATGTTACTGTAGATAAATGTATCTGAAAGTGAATGAATGTTTATGTGTATGCGGCGAGATTTTCCTTGGCTTTGTAGTCGTCTTCTCATTTTTGAGACTTGATAAAAATGATAAAGCAATTGAGAACTCGGTAAATTTACTGACCCGATCAGATAAATTAACATCCATCTCAAAGCAACATTTAATAAAGAATATTATACCGGCATGCTGTTGAATTCTCCATTCTGATTGGTCAGAAGGTGTTGGTTAATTTTCTATAACAGCAGCTCTGACAGTAGTGCAGCTCCAAATCACAGGTTTATATTATAATACGTTATCGTTTCTATAGTAACAATAACATAAATGGATTAATAATGTGCCTAAATTGTTCATATGGTTTACTGAAGGAGATTCAGCGCTTTGTAATAGTCAGAGATAAAGCTGAACTTTAAGTTCTTCTTAAAGAACACCTTCAGGACAGAGGAGTCTGATGTTCCACAGCTTAAACTATAAACAGATCAAAAGAACAACATGTCCTTCTTTAATTGAAACAATGGCGTAAGAGGAATAAAACACTTTGTGACGGGCTGTTGTAGAAAAATAGTCAAAACTCAACACACACAAAAGTTCCTGAAAAATGAATCGGAGAGAAAAATTCTAATCAAATTGTAAATTATTTTTTATTCGTCTTTTGTTTTTATTATCAATAAAAAAAAAAAACAGTTACTGAATTATATGATTAGCACAAATCTTTTATTTAATTGTAAAACGTATAATAATGAAACAGTAGAACTTATTTTAAAATGAAATAATTCAAGGTAATAGCCGTAATATTTAAAAAAAATTTGTTTTGCTTTCATTTTTTTAAAATCATATTTTATATTTATTTATCCCTTGCTTCAATTATTTATTCTTTGATCTGCTCATTGCTTGCTTATCAATTCACTGATCAAGTAAAATTATTGAGTGGTACAAACAGACATTATGTCCGCTCCATTTTTAAAGCAATTAGGCTAATTATTGTTATTTATTCATTGAGCGGAATATCTAAAACCACCAAAGTTTACAGCCTTTGGTATATATTCATTTTTGAGCGTGCTGATTTAGATTAAAGTAACTTAAAGTTAGAAACACGTTATGTTCCAGTGAAAGTTTCACACAATCTCTGGTGCGTCAGATAATTTACCAAAGAGTAGCGATCGCGCATGGACAGAACCCTGTCAGATTCCAGCGAGATGTTCAGCGGCTGTTCCTTCACCTTCCTGTTCATCTAAAGCTCGTAATGAGTTTGCATTGCGTTTAGCATTAAGCAGATCTTTCCTTATCAGTTAAAGTTAACCATAATGTGAGAAACTGGCTATATTATGACTCAAGATATGGCACTGTTCTGATAATTATTGATTAGTCTGTTCATTATTATGGTCTTTATCTCTCATAAACATATTAATATTTATTCGTGGAGACTAAGTACGCAGTGTGTTCAGTGCTTCAAGGGAACAAAATGGAACTGGGTTAAACACAATTGATATCTTTATTTATCGGTGTAAACAATGTTTCAATGCTTTCCTTTTTTTTAATGCACTATATTAGAAATGAGCTTTTGCTAATGGTCTCATGGTTTCCAGATTTTGAACTCGTGTTTAAAACATTGTACAGTAGGCGTGTGGTTATAAACTCATATGATGGTAGACCATGATAAAGAAACCTATGGACAGGTACAGTGAGAAAACAAAGATTGTCGCTGTTTTATCAATATTGTATACGCTGTATTTCCCAGACTATAAAGCCCTATTCGGACAGAATTCGCTTCTCATTAGGAGCTGAGCTAATTTCCTCTCCTACTTTGCATTTATTAAAATTCTTCAAAATATTATATGACCTCCCTAAATCCTGCACTTTTTAAGTAAGTAAGGCATCATTTCATACCAACCAACAAGCTGCTGCATCAAAGCGACAGACATCAAACCGTTAGCGAATATTAGGGGTCCAAGCACTTGAGTTTTCCTCAATAATTTTAATTTTCTATACACTTCGACAAACCCGTTTACACACCAGAGCACAATATTGTCCGGAGGATATGAGTATATTTTTACTTTGCATTTATTTCTGATTGTCAATTTCTGATTAGTTATATTATCTATATTTTCTAGAATATAAAGCCCTAGATGGGCGGGATTAGTTTCTCATAAGGAGCTGAATTAATTAGGTCTTTTACCAGAATTATTCCGACTTTCTTTCATCCGAATTAGCATATTGATATTGATGCTTATCTCAATATTACAGTAAATACGGGTGAGTTTCAGACCAACCAGAGAAGACTGTACAAGCAGAAATCTTTAAAATGCCATTTGTGAGGCAGGAAAACCGAAATGCCTGCTGCGTCAATGTGACCGCTATCAAGCAATAGCTAATATTAGGGTCCAAGCACCAAAGGTACTGGAACTGGATTGTTTTTTCTTAAACATGCGTAAACATTTTCTCTTACACTCCAGAGAGAGTAAAGTTTGTTTCTGTGTCCTTCAAAAACTCATGCAGCTTTGTGATATGAATTATGCGTAAATATTGTCCGTGGTGTATTATTCTTTATTTCTACAAAATGACAACAGAACACAAAACTCTAATATTTAAGCTCTTGGTGAATATTAAATGCAGTTTAATGCAGTAATATTGATTTACTCCCGAATCTGTGCTTTTAGTCTGTCTTTGTGCTCATTGGGGTTTTTTTTCATAACGTCATAATTTTCAAAGTCAAACCACTGCACAGAGCTACAGATGTTAAACCTTAACGATGCATCATTGGAGAGTGTATTAAACCCGATTGAAGTTCACTATAGTGATGTTTATGTTCACATTCTAAATCTAATAAAATTCTGGTTCGTGAATCAACTGTTTTTGAATTGTTTTAAACAATGGTGTATAGCTTAATGCTGATAAATCTTCTCCTGTCGGAACACATTGGAGCCTAATTATTGACATGCACAAGAATACAACTGACTGCAAAAGTTTGTGCCCCCAAGTTTACGACCTGTTACAATTCCAACACATTAAAGCAAAATGAAATTGTGTGCAGTGCAAGCCAACATGCAAAATTATCTGGATAATATTTCAAAACGATTTGAAGAAAGAAGAGTTGTCCAGAAAAAATTGGCACAGTGCAAAATTTGCAGTTTAAGTTTTTTTTACTTTCAGTATCTTAACATTCAAGTCCGGATTTGTTTTGCTACTCGTAATGATGAAATCTAATACACCGAACATTTTCTTGGTTAAACTACAATAAAGGTTTTTGCGTTCATGTTCTGCTTTTCCATTGGACTTGTTTATCCTCGCAACATCACCGGCCAAATTTAGACCTGCGAGTGTTACGTGTAAACTTTACAAGTTATGTTTAAACTCAACCTTTTTACTTTTGTCTTTCCGCACCGGCTCCGTTTATTTTCACATCATTTTTTACACGATTCATTTTTTTTTCACACTTTTTATTCATTTATTTTCACATCATTCAGTTACTATGTCCATATTTCACCTTGCACTCGATTCATTTAGTTTCACATGTGATTCATTTACAGCGCTGTGCAAAAGTATTGGCGTCCTAGGTTTTTTTGTTTTGGTAGTACAGATTTCGTTATAGACCATTTTTAATTTTTATGGATTCTGCGTTATTGAGTCAGTACAAAAACATTTGAAATTTCCAAACATCATTTTTCCAAAAAATTATTTGTATTACAACCTATTACATAAGACCCCCTTTTTTAGACAATGTGGAATACAGTATATGTATCATTTAGCTGTATTATTGCATGTAAACTAACAGCTGTTCGATCTACTAAATCAAAGCTGCCCTTTTCTTTGGGGGTTAGAGACGTCCTTAAACATGATGTTAGTTCCCTAACAGCCGTCGCCGTCGTCCCAGAGAGCCAATGCATCTCCTCTGTGTTTTGTTTACAGATGCCATAAATCACCATTATACAACTCCCTCTTCAACAGGCCTGGTCAATAACTCGCCATTAAGCCATGTGCCGAGTGTACACTTTTTTGGGTGGTATTTCTTTCAAGGATACTTTCTAATATGATTTAAAACAAGAAACATCAATTAAAAGCAATAATAGGAGCAATGCGGTATCGGGAATCCATGATTCGAGCGGGGAAGAGAGAGACGGCGTATTGATTACCTTTACAAGAGAGAAAAAAAACACTCTGTTTTTAATGTTCTTATGTCATAATTCCAAAAAGCTACAGTGTTCGTCAGCAGACATCAAACGGCTTTAGCTTGTTTAGCAAAGAGACGCAAATGTATTTTATGTATTTTATGTATTTTGTCAAATATGCTGTACTTCGCTCACTTTAAAAACAGTGCTCATGTAGTTGCCGTCGTTGTGATTACTAACACACTCAGCAAATCTGGTATCTGGCCTCTTTTTTTTTTTTTTTTTTTTTTGGCCACGTGCCTACATTGACCTCTGACCTCTGTGGTTGAAAGAAGGGGTCAAAGATTAAGCAGGATGATGTAACCGGTCCCTCGGTGATCTAAACAGGAAAGTTTTGCTCACTTTGCCAAATTTTCACGTGTTCAATTGCAAAAGACATAGTTTTTTGTAACAAAGACATAGTATTTGTCAAACATATATTTTTAAAAGTATAGATTTTTCAAAATTAAACTGCTGTTAATGTGTGAAAGATTTAAAAATCTTTCTTGTTTTTCCTGTGAAAAACAAGCACATTTTTGGAATATGGTAAAACTTATATTTTGTAAATTCTACACCAAGATCGTCAAACGTCCTGTCGAACCGTCTCGGCTGTTTGAGACGCCGTGAGTCGAGTGTCCGGGCCGCACAATGCTGGTGATTTTGTAAATCTCCTGCTCTCCTGAATCACAAAGCTGAGAGTCTCTGTGACACGAGAGGCCATTTTGAAGCAGTGTGTATTGTGTGAGGAAGCTTTGCAGCGCCATTGATTCCCCAAACAGCACATGGTGCATGAAGCTAAAGCTGTTCTCACAATCACCCTGTAGACCAAACACACACACACACACACACACACACACAATTCTGTCTAAAGGTCATTAAAGCTTTGCGTTTCGGCTTCGCGTTTGAACACATGAGTTTGGAGATCTTTTTTGCCGCTGCTCTACAAGTATGAAGCAACTAAATGTTTGACTAAAAATAGATTTTTGTACTCGTATGTGTGTTTATAGATCTATAGCGCTTTTATTTCCACCACATTCCAACACAGGACCTATTCTTAGTTCTCGTGTCTTTTATTTTGTTGTGAGTTCTTTATACAGATTTATAGTTTGTTCATTACTCATGGACTCATTGGGCATTGCTTTTTTTAATTCAGCTTGTTTGATCGTAAATGCTTTGTTTTGACCAGATCTCACATAGGCGATGTAAAGCACTTTGGATTTATATTTTGAGATTTTAAATGGTAAAGTCCTCTATAGATAAAGAGATAGTGAGATAATTAGACATTAAGGGGAAATTAGTGACGGTGCAGCGGTTCTTTAATGTGCTTCTTTATTCATGTCATCAAATTTAATTGCTTCCCATCAAATGATATGGGAAAAGAGGTTGACAACATCAAAGAGGACAAAAAGACATCGAGGCAGGTTCAACGCAATTTCTTCAAATATTTATTTGCACAGGAAATAAATTAATTTACACTTTATTAAGGTTTATTTTCAGATACTGGCTCGTTTTATTTCCTAAAACAAAAAGGAAAGATGCATGTTCCGTTCCAGTTAAGCCAAATGACTCAACATTAAATGTCGAATATTTATTGAAAAAAAATCAAAGCAAATAAATTCAAGATATCGTGTGAAATCAGAATTTTAAAATAGTACAAATTGTTGCAGTAAAACGTTGCTTGTGTACAGATGCCTAGTGGAATTGATCTCTATATCCGTGTCTTGGATGACGTCACTAATCGACCATGCTGGATTCGGTGATCAACAGAAGGTTTTCATACATTTTTACATGTAAACATTGTGTTATCAAACACGGATAGAATTATTCATGAAAGAAAACGGAAGCCGTGTCCTGAGATATTAGCGCGTGATGAATAATGAATCATGTGAAAATAAATGAATCGTGCAAAAGAATCATGTTAAAAATGAGTCATGTATAAATGAATCACATGTAAGAATAAATGAATCATGTGAAAGAATCACATGTGAAAATAAACGAATCGTGGAAGTAAATGAATCAAGTAGAAATAATTCATTCATGTACTAAGAATCGTGTTACACATGGATCGCGTGTAAATAAATGAATCATGTGAAAATAAATCACATGTGAATCATTTGTGAAAAGTGAATCGTGTAAAAATATAAACGTACTACACGTGAAAAATAATGTCTAAAAGCTACATGTTTCAGATTTCACATGAATCACAATATTCAAGCAACAGTCATTGTTTATGTATTTATTTTTAACACATCATTTTTATCTCACACATTTTTACACATTAATCACGTTTGTTCATTTTGCAGCTGTGCTTCCTGTAGGAAATTTCAGTGTATTAAGATGCTAATCAGCGCTGTTCGAGCAGCACGGTCAGTCCGGAAGCCCCACGGAGAGCCATGGCCTGATTCACACACATTCCTGCTCGCTCACACACACGACGCAGGATGGAAGCCGAGGCGATAAAGAGTGTGTCTCTGACTCCCGAACAGAAATTATGCAAACGTGGGCTGAGGCTAATCGATACGCTAGGGCGTGCTGAGACCGGCCTGTGGGGATCGGCGAGGAAAGAGCACCGAGTGTGTGTTGAGGAAAAACACAACACAACAACATAAAGAGAGCCGGAGACTTCCTGTGGAATTATTAACTATTCACACAGCCTGCTTACAGCCTCGGAAAATATCCTCATTATCATAAATCGTATTTATCTAACAACAATGTTTATACTAATACGTAGATAACATGCATGTCTGATGTTATTTTCATATTATTAGCATTATTGTGTCTATTTTTGAATACTTTTTTAAAACATTATTAGTAAGATATTTGAAGGGTTCTTAGTTTATTCAAAAAAATCTTTTTATCACATTTTCCTTCTTCTGAAATTTCTGTGTTGCACTGTTGGTCTCTCTGTCTGATTTTCTGTCTCTCTTGCCGTCTGTCGGTCTCTCTTACTGCCCATTTGTCTTCCTAATTGTCTCTCTTTTGTGCTATTTGTATTGCTGTTGTCCATATGTCTAATTGTCCCTCTGTCTCATCTAACTACATTTACTGTTTTTCTGTCTCTCTGTCTCTATCACGGTCTGTATGTCTTGCTGATTGTCTGTTTTCTGCACTGTCTGTCTCACTGTCTAACTGTCTGTCCGTCTCTCTATCCCATACTCTCTCTATCACTGTCTCTCTTAATGTCTGTCTGTCTCCCATCTTGCCTGTTTTTTGCACTGTCTGTCTCTTTATTACTCTCTCTCTCTCTCTCTCTCTTTCTTTTGTCTGTCTTTTGCACTGTCCTACTGTCTCACTGTCCATTTGTCCCTCAATCTGTCTCTCTATCTGTCCATCTAGCTCACTAATGTCTGTCTCTCTCTCACCATCTCTGTCTTCTGAATCTGTCTTTCTATCTATCTTGCTGTCAGTGACTTTTTTATTCGGTTTATAAATCATTAAACTAAATTACTAAAGAGCTCCTCCCCCTTTATGATGCACAGACTCCATTACATACATTTTCATCATTTATTTATTTTTTTATTTTGCAACAAGGCATCTAGAATCGAACTCGTTTTCAGTCGTTCGATGAAATGGCTCACCGAACGAAGACTCTTATATAGATAGCTTCCAACACGTCTTCATTTATAACGAAGAAGAAGAAGAATCCAAGGAGTATCCTACAAATATCATCTTTATTTTTTATGTACAAATACTCTATATAAAGTCCATGCAATTTCACATGGAAATTTAAGTCAAACAAGAATGAAATAAATACTGTATTTATATGCATTGTGTTGTGCAGCGTTGCCTGAGATTTGCACTGTTAGCAATGAGAACCTGTACAAAGCTGAGCAGTGCTGGAAGGTGCATGTTTGGTGGTCTGTGATAAAGGGGTCAAAGGCCAGGGGTCAAAGGTCACCAGTCAAATGCGCACACTGTATGCAAAAAGCCTGAACACACACACAAAGACATACACACCGACATACAGACAGCAGGTCAAATTAAAAAATTTCAACACGATTTATGGAATATTTATTGTAAAAGGATTATTCTGGAACACTTTAATTAAGAAAGAAGATACCACAAGAAGGTGTGTGTGTGTGTGTGTGTAGGTGTGTGTGTGTGTATGCAAACCGTGGCTAGTTATTAATTAACTGGAGCTTTCTAAGCACGGCTTCAATCACTCCGAAAGAAGAAATCAATATGACCATCACTTAGAATGGATCGTGTTTATAGTCGCAGGTTGGAGACATATTTACACTTACATTTAGGCCGACTTACAACTGCAGGCCTGCTGAGAGGCTTTAATGTGCCGAGGATTAAATCCTCACTTTAACAGGAGGAGTCGATATGGTATCTCTGACAGGCTGCACATTCATTTGCAAACCAGTTCTAAAACAAGGAATTTTGAATAATATCTGTGGAATTAATAAGACATACAAGATCATAAATAGCTTGATCATCAGTGAGGTGAGAAGGTAAGCGTCAGACCGAAAACATGTCAAATTCAGCAGGTTACGAAACTGGAAGTATTATTACAAATGTAGAAACAGTTCAAGCTGCATGTGTATGATAGTCTCTTCTGAGAAAAGTCTTCATTCAAACGTTCATTTCTGTCTCTTTTTTAAACCGATTCAAGTAGTTCAAAACTCTACACAGCCTTTGAAGCCATCACGTCACTGAAACACCCACAATTCACACATACTCTGAATTATTTTTCATCTTAATATTTGCTTGTATTTTTAACAACAGCAAGCAATCCAACCCTAAGTAGGACCGGAGCAGGCAAACATGAGCGGTCATGATGCCATGACCTCTGACCTCTCATATCCTTTCATTCTTTTGCCCTGGTGTTCCACACTTGTAGGACAGAATAACCTTCAAGGAATGACAAAAAAAAAGAAGCTGCCGATTAAACGAGTGTTATGGACAGATGAGATGTTCTTTTGTAATAGGATAATAACGTGACATTATTTTGTACACATTTGCAAACAATATGCTATATGCTATAATGTTAATCACTTAAATAAGTTTGATTTCAGTCATTAGGCAGCCTGAACCGTTTTACAGGAAAATCAGTGTGTCCATTTTGACACTTCAGAGTCATCTTCAGAGCTAGAATTCTTGAACTTCAGAGTGTTTGAAGCTTCTCCGGAGCATTAGAATCTTCTTGAGATTTTACAAATATTCTCCAAAGCATTAGAATTTTCTTCAAAGCTTTAGAGTGGTCTTCAAAGTTTACAGATCTTCTCCAGAGCATTAGAATCTCCCGCGGACCATTAGAAACTTCTTCAAAGTGCTAGAATCTTCTTCAGCGTTTGGATCTTCTCCAGACCATTAGAATCCTCTCTTGGAATCTTTTTTTCAGAGGGTTCAAATCTTCAGAGTTTACAATCTTTAGAGTTTAGGACTGTTCTCCAGAGCTTTAGAATCTCCTTCAGAGCATTACAGTCTTCATCACAGTTTAGGAATCTTCTCCAGACCATTAGAATCATCTTCCTCAGAGTGTTGGAAATTTCTCCAGAGTTTCTAACTTTTCTTCAAAGCTTTAGAATCTTCTCCAGAGTGTATGACTCATTACATACAGAGCATTACAGCATGCTTCAGAGTTTATGAATCTTCTTCCGAGGGTTCGAGTCGTTCTTAAAGCTCATCTTTAAAGGGTTAGTATCTTCTTCTCAGAATTCGCCTCTTCTTCAGAGCTTCTCTAGAACATTCTCAGTAGTTTAAATAACATCTCAGGCCGCCTGCTTTTACAGACAAGCGCAGGAAATATCGAGCTTTCTTTTTTACGGCGCTCTTTTCTTTTTTTATTCCTGCTTTCAGTCTGTATTTATCCTCCTCTCTCATCTGTAGGCTTCCTCAGCGGATCTTTACGGCTATTTATAGTAAACCAGCGAGTCTCTGCTGGCGCTTTTCCCTACATACTGCTAGTGAAAAACATGTTTAGAAAAGGAATTTGCATTATTTTTATGTTTATTATTATGCCGCTATGGTAATAAGTGTGTTACATTACAAACTGCTAATAATTGTATGAAACTTTAGACCGTTTTATAATAATAATAATAATAATAATAATAATAATAATAATAATAATAATAATAAGGCTAAAATCTGAAAACAGGAATAGGATGCCATCTTGGCCAGATGTTTGCAGTTGCAGCTGTTAGCTATGAGTGTAAATACACATTAATCATCTGTTAATCAATCTCCTGAGCACCGACCCTTTAAATGCCATTATTTAAATGCCGACCCTTTAAATGCACTGATAGAGATACTGTGATGAAGTGAGAAAGCTGCATATAACGCGTGTGTGTGTGTGGGTGTGGGTGTGTGTGTGTGTGTGGTGATGGGATTTACGAGTTCAAACACAAAGCAGTGCTAAGCAGAACCAGCCTGGACTGATTATTTAACGTGAATAAATAAATAAATAAATTAATAAATAAATTAATTAATAGAATGCTTACATTTTGTTTGTACAGACCTGTTAATACAAAATAGCCTAATTCGTAAAAAACTACTACTACTACTAATGATAATAATAATACATTTTGAAGTCATTGTAAAATAGCTCCTTAATGATTTATAAAAGTTTTATGAAGTCTAATTTCCTATAAAATTTATCTCATCGATTTTCTTTTGCTCAAAGCCACAAGTTAAAAAATCGTTTAATGTCATTAATTAAAAGATTACCCAACTATGAGATATTCAACATCCCAGAAAGCAATCATAAAGTAAAACACGGATTACTAGCATAAATATAATAATAAATTATACATACTGTTCATAATATGAACCAAACTGGAGCTAAAACTTGACAAATGAATAACTAAAGGAAGAAGAAGGGGTATTATTTTTTCTGTCGTTCTCTACCCTCTACCCTTAAGAACGAATTCTAATCAATTCATTCATTAATTAAAGATTATAATTAAATAAGCTGCATGAGCATGAAAAAATAAAACAGGATTCAAGATTATGACACGGGTTGATAAAATTAGATTAGAGTATTCGAATAAAAGACATTTATTTATTGAGCTTTCTTCTGCATTTTACATCTAAACTAAAAACTTGCAATAAACGATTCATTTATATTTCACAGCCCAAAAATGCGACTCTTCCTAATGACTTCATGGTTAGAAAAGCAAAAACAATACGAGTAAACAGGTAGATGAACAATATACAACATGACAAACAATTCAATTATATTGAATATTATATGCTACACTGTATCTTAATTCTTAGGAATCTTTAAAAAAGCAAAAAATTAAGAACAAACAAAATAAAAAATTGTTCTAAAAATGTATAGGAAATGTAGCCTAGGACGATAATTTAGGAGAAAGGTGTTCATTTTCATAATTAAATAATTGTTATTATCTAATTTAATTTGTATTTTAATATAGTAAACACTAATATAACTCATAATTAGTATTAGTCTGCAATATTAGAGTTTTATAGCCTTCATATTTCCACATTTACAGCGAGCAGCGTAACGCAAGACATGCATCGTGTGTGTGTATGTGTACAAGTGTGAGAGTGTGTGAGTGTGTGTGAGAGAATATGTGAGTGTGTGTGGCAGCACAGTCCCCTCGTGCGTCACCGGTTTGGATTTAAAACAGTGTCAAATTAATTCCTACCCCTTCCCTTGTGACCCATGAACGCATGAATATAACAACAAAATATGGCAAAGGAATGTTATGGAGAGAGAGAGAGAGAGAGAGAGAGAGATAGGGAGAGAGAGAGACAGAGACAGAGACAGAGAGTGAGACAGACAGAGAGAGAGCGAGAGAGAGACAGAGAGACTTACCCCGTAGCGCTCGTGACAGAACTGTATCTGTGCATATGCATGGAAGAGCATCATCACCCGTGAAAAAAAAAAGATGGGGGAGTGTGTGTGTGTGTGTGTGTGTGTGTGTGTGTGTGTGTGTGTGTGTGTGTGTGTGTGTGTGTGTGTGTGTGT
>JAQQZR010000011.1:20916897-20935443 GCA_030068235.1 Notoglanidium macrostoma
TGTGTGTGTGTGTGTGTGTGTGTGTGTGTGTGTGTGTGTGTGTGTGTGTGTGTGTGTGTGTGTGTGTGTGTAGATCAGCATGGGGTCCGCCAGGACTCTGATCAATAAAGCTGCACTTAACATGGCAGATGGCCTGAAAGAGGATAAAAAATGAAGAAAAGAAGAAAAAAAATCCAGAAACTGTTCCAAATCGGAGTTTCACGCACGTTGTTTGATCTTTGGATAAGACTCACCATCTTAACTTAATCATTTGGACTGATTTAGAATCATTTAAACTAATTGAATGCATTAAATACAAATACCAGATATGTGGGATTATGCCACATATTATCTTAACGTTTATGAAATGTGTTCAGATTATAATAAAATACAAAAACGTTCAGATTCAGATTACCACATAACTACACGCTAAATGTTTTCTTTTTCTTTCCTTTTTTCCCCTATCCATAGCTGCAAAATATATATTATTTAATTTGGATATGTGAGGTCATTTTATGCAAATAGAGAAAGTTTTACAGAAATAACTTTTACTCCTAAATTGAGTGTAAACTTCACCCTTAAAATCCACACTTAAAATATTAGCCTCGTTTTTACATTATTTGTATATTACACATTTTGGAAATGTAAACAAGGGCAAAGAAAGCAACAGAGGCTACAAATGTAGGTACACTCTCATAAAAAATAGTACCAAATAGTACTTCTCCTCGTCGCTGGGGTGGTACCTTTAGTCAAGGGTGCATATATTTTAGCTTAACATGTCTCTTTCACCTGGAAACGTAGACAGAGTGCGCCTTTAAAAATGATTTGAGCTCAGTGAACGGACTGTAATTTATTCTTTTTTATTCCTCATTTTTTGAGTAAAGTGTTAAAGGTGCACTACGTGAACTTTAAAGATACACCTAAGGAACACAAGCTGTAGGTACACTTGATTAAAACCAAGTAAAACACAGAGAAGTACAGTTTAGCACTGGCTGTAAACTTTCTGGCTTGTAGTTTTCCTTGGCATGAATAAAAAATACAACCGGAGGGATGTGAATGAAATATTAATTATTATTTTAACAATGTTGTGATGCTGGAAGTCATCATAAGCTTCCCACGTGACTGTCTGATTGCATTCTGTGGCCCGTTAAAAGCACAAATGCAGGCCAGAGGTTCATGTTCTGTCTCTTATCTGTGTCTGAGAGTCAAACTTTGGTTTTTGCTCATCCCGTTTTGTCCTCTCCGAGTCTCTCAGTGTGATGTCCCCCCTCCTGCTCCTTCCTCCTCTGACAGCTGATCAAAAGACAAAAAAATAGGTCACGCTTTTCAGACTTCTGTCCCTTCGTCCTTAATTACAGACTCACTTAAACAAAAGCCGCATCTGCTCAGCCTCCAGAGCAACCGGCCTGCACAAAAATCTGTTACTTTCCAACCGGCTGGAGTTTTCTAAGTGCACTGGGACACTATAAGGCTTCCGTAGGCCACATTTTATTTTATTTGTTTGTTTGTTTGTTTGTTTATTATTTTAATAAGTATTTATAAACTAGTGGCAAGAGCAAAGTGCAGCAGAGTCTTTGCGTGTCTAATCTAAAATCTAAAAATGTTTTAATGTTTTATGATTATGTGCACTTTTCTGTGAGCTACCATGAATGAATAATGACATCTCATGCATGCAAATTTGAGTAAGTGGGAACATTAGCAGCACTGGACGCTAAAGAAACAAGCAAAAGAGGGGAAAAACAGAAAGTAAGTATGAGATTGCTCTAATCGACGTTTAACACGTGAACGTTCTTGATTATTTTGTGTAGATATAACTACAGCATACTAAGTTGATCAATTAATAAAATGAAGGCACTTAGAATATAGGATGTTCAGATAGCTCTGGAATAATATCAACTTTAGTAAGAAAATGGATTTGATGAATTTTGGTGTAATCATATTAAATTGTGTTAGCCTACAGTTTTGCTATTTTATTTGAAAAATACATTTTATTCCACCACATGACAACCGCAATTATTAATTCTATCAGTTAAATGTTAGTCATTGTAAATTATCTTTTTAAATATCTTTATTTTTGCCTCTATAACGCAGGAACTTCTCTTACAAATCTGTACGCAGGCTCAGCGCTGCCTGTGATTGGACAACAGGCCAAGAACGGGCGGTCCTTTCATCCCCACTCTACAATGTGATTGGTTACTTCAAGCTGTCCTTCAGTGAGAAGAGAAAAAGAGCAAAATACAGCAAACCCCGCCCATTTTATCAGGGTTGGCTGCAGCAAAACTAAGCAGAGCAAATCCCATCCAGCACAAATCCAGCTGCTGGAACAGAATCCGCAGGAGGAGGAGAGGGTCGGACATGGGGAGAAATCAGCGCTGGCCCGTCTGAGACACATCGGCGATATTGTTTTTATTTATAAAAGGAGGAGAAAAACCGAGAGGCCTTAAGGAAAAAAAGAGAAAAGGATAACAAAATCATTCCGGTGCACAGAGACACACAAAAAGAAGCATTATAAACATCAATGGACTGAATGAAGACTGCCTACAACGCCTATCGATGCCTGGCCAAGGAGGATCTGGATGCTTTCGCCATGAACCCGGAGATGACAATGGACGGCATGGGCGGCCTGCACGGCGCGCTGAGCGCGAGCGGCCATGAGCACGAGCTGATGAGCGGCCACAGCCCGCATCACGCGCGCGGCGGAAACACCACCACTTCCACTTCGTCGTTGCGGATACACCAGGATCTGGCGTCGCGCTCAGCGATGGTGTCCGGCATGGCGACCATCCTGGAGGGCGCGGGAGAGTACCGAGCCGAGCTGTCTCTGCCACTCCATCACGGGATGGGCATGAGCGTGCCGTGCGACACGTCGCCTCCCGGCATGGGCATGAGCGGCACCTATACCACGCTGACTCCCTTGCAACCATTACCGCCCATTTCCACGGTATCGGACAAGTTCCACCATCCTCACCATCACCACCACCATCATCATCACCACCACCAGCGGCTCTCGGGCAACGTTAGCGGGAGTTTCACGCTGATGCGGGACGACCGGGCTCTGCCGGGTATGAACAACCTCTACAGCGCGTACCATAAGGACATGAGCGGCGTGGCGCCGAGCCTGAGCCCGCTCGGTAACGGCTTGGGTTCGGTGCACGGCGCGCAGCAGAGCCTGCACGGCTACGGCGCCAACACCGGCGGCGGCCACGATAAGATGCTGGGCACCAACTTCGACGCGCACGCAGCCATGCTGGCCCGAGGGGACCAGCAGCACCTGTCCCGGGGCCTCGGCGGACCCGTGGCGAGCATGATGCCGCCACATCTAAACGGCATGCACCCCGGCGCCGCGGTGCATCACCCACACCCTCACGCGCCCGTGCTGGCGGCGTCCGGCCGGGACAGGCCGCCCTCCTCCTCTTCCTCCTCCTCCTCCTCCGGTAACGGCGGCGCGGGGGCGCAGCACCATCAGCAGCAGCACCAGCAGCAGCTCGAGGAGATCAACACCAAGGAAGTGGCGCAGCGCATCACCGCCGAGCTGAAGCGCTACAGCATCCCGCAGGCCATCTTCGCTCAGCGCGTGCTGTGCCGCTCACAAGGCACGCTGTCCGACCTGCTGCGCAACCCCAAGCCGTGGAGTAAACTTAAATCGGGCCGGGAGACCTTCCGTCGCATGTGGAAGTGGCTGCAGGAGCCCGAGTTTCAGAGGATGTCCGCGCTAAGGCTTGCAGGTAAAAATAAACAAAGGCATTTATCTTCTTCTAATTTCTTTCTTTTTTTTTTTCTTTTACAAAACCGACTTCCCCTTAATAGGTTAATGCAATGATTGCCTAACAACAACAACAACAACAACAACAACAACAACAACAATAATAAATAATAAATAATAATAATAATATAATCATCAGGAACCAAACACATTCAGGAATGCAATAGGCTAAAATCACGTGATTTAAAAATAATAATTCACTGAACACCTTTAGTATTGGTCGATAATTACGATCAATATTGATTGACATGAAAAAAACAGCGTTTCATGATGTTTACTAATCTGATAGATCCGCTCACCTTATTGGAGTGATGCTTGTCAAATTATATTTATCGCTCGAGCTTTTGTGAAAAAAAAACAAACAAACAAATAATTTTGAGAAAAGCTATCCTGTTTCATTTGTGATTTGTTTCTGTATTGGCTAGAACTGATTTTTAATGCGTGCGCGTGCTTTTATTGACGTTCTCTGAATTTTGAATTCACTCAAACTTTAAAAACAAAAACTATAAAATACGATGCAACATTTAAACACACACACACACACACACACACACACACACACACACACACACACACACACACACACACACACACTAGTGTGATGTTGTTATGGCCGTGTTCATGAGGATTCAGAGAAACTGCGTCTTTCTATTGTTCGTGTTCTTTATCTTTAACTTGAATTGATGAAATAATAAATAGAATTTGAAATGTTGACTGCGCTGATGCTCCAGCAGTGAGTGTGTTTCTAAGTCTGTAAAAGTGTGTATTGTGTTATCTTTTTAAAGGACGTTGTGAAGAGGTTTGTAGTGTTGTTGATTGTGAGGACTGATGTGGACAAGGGGGCAAATCTCTCTCTCTCTCTCTCTCTCTCTCTCTCTCTCTCTCTCTCTCTCTCTCTCTCTCTCTCTCTCTCTGTCCTTTACAACAAGGTTGTTGCCCCCTCTAGCGATGGACACACCACATCCCTAACACTCTCTTTTCCTTTGTTCATCTGAAGAAAACACTGGAATGTATAACTATAATAGCCTATCTCTGAATTTCTGATATTTTTAAGAACCAAATATACATTTTTTTATTATTATTCTTGATTGTGTTCGTGTTTAATCGTCAATCATAATTTTTCCTCAGAATTTCAGTAGTGTGAGGTTAATTGTTTGAGTTGCTTGATTGTTGTCATTGCGGTGATCATGAATAGGTGTGTTGGGTGAGCAATAGAATTTGGGTCTATCCCTTTGTGCGAGGACGCATTATAGCGCGGGATAACTTTTGCTACACCTTTCGGTTGTACCTGTGCGATCTGTGTAATACAATAATAAAGCTGGCTATCAATAGAAATGTGATTGATTTTTAGGTCGCATAAATATTCAGTCAGTTTAGCAGGGAAAAAAGGCAGAGTAGATAAACGACATACCAAAACACACACACGCACGTTTACCCATGCGTATAGGCTATAGCTTGAATCGATTATTCGAATATGGGCTTAAGCGCGATAGATAATTAAGTGGTCTTTGCAGTGACGGACATGGAAAAAGGGTCAGTCTTGAGACTTTCACTGAGCTGCAGTGGACACACAGACGTTACCATGATAAGATTCATATTAACAGTAATAATAACAAAAAATATATTCATAACCGCTTAAGCACACCAGGGATTTTTTTTATTATTTTTTTTTTTTTTGAGATTTGGAGATGCATTTTCTTGTAATCTTGGTCTTGCAGATGGTGATGGAGTCTGGTGCTTTCTTTCTTTTTTTAGGGGTTGTGGGGTTAGGAGGGGGGTTGGAGGGTATTATGTGATGGGCGAAAGGCAGGCAGGGGGAATTGAAAAGAAGCAGCAGAAGCTGCTGCGGCCCGATGAATTATTGATAGAGCTCTCCGTGTGACCCCGCTCAAAAAACACACGTTCTTGGGGTTTTTAACCGGACAAAATTTGCAAAATGTGAACCCTGTGTGCTTTCTGGTCTTTGTACTAGTTTAGAGTTCTTTTTTGTAAGATTGTACAGTGATATGCAATGGTAGGCTATAAAACTAATGAGATAAGAGGAAAAAAAGAGTATACAGAGTTTTAAAAAAATGTGGCTAGATATAAATCTTATCATGGAGACAGCAAAAAAAAATAAATCCCCATTGTTCACCTAACATCAAGTGTTGAGTTACCTCTTATAGGCCTTGTGATTGGCCATGTTCTGAACAACAAGGGTTCAGTGCTTGGCCCCCTAAAAATGTCTTATTAAGCAAATAAGGTCCGAGTAAAGTTAGTTAAATCGATCTATAGAACCATGCGGAGAATGTCTCAGGAAAATTTGTTACCATGCACAATGATTAGCCGACATACGTCCCTGCTAACACATGTAAAAATAAACTAGCCTAAATAATAAAAACACATATATGCTATAGCTAAATATGAATGAAATGAAATGCATGCATCATAGCTGATTGTGTTGCCAAAAAAGTATACTGAGATATAAAACCGAGACAAAATGAACGTTCGGATTGATTAGTCTGATTAATTTAAGTAGTTAGCATGCACTTTCTTCAGACAATGCTAGGCTACTTAGACTCTAACGTTTATAAATGATGCAAGTATCCGATTTCAACCTAGAGGCATTTATAGATTTTTTTTTTTTTAATTATGTAAAGTAAATGTATACCTTCTTATGTCCCTATATTGTGAAAACAGAATGTAAATCATTTGGGAGAATGAATGAGTTTAGTTGCTAGCATGGCTAGTCACACACTTATTAGGTACACTTCCTGCACATGTCTACTTAAAAGATACACACTGACGGTACAGATGGTGTGAATGGTACTGTTTTTTGCTGAGAACGCACGCTAGTCATGGTGCTACTCGGCTAAACGGATACTCAGTAAGACGTACGTGATTCATAGGTTTAATTTCATATTCTCAGCTCAACCTAAATGTGAATTTAAAACATGAAAAGTGTTAAAGGAAACCTGATCCCAGTTGCTCAGGCACTGAAATCCGAGAGAAAGAAAGAAAGAAAGAAAGAAAGACAGAAAGAAAAGCACTTCCGGGTTTGCTGTTATCATTCCTGTGCTGGCTTTCAATCTGGGCTAGTTATGACGCTTATGTTTTCTCAAACAAATCTGATGTAGTTGAACGCCTGCGGATCGATCAGGGGTAATCTCCTAAAGATTAAAAGGGCATTAATGTTGGCAACAATAACATAAATGTGTGGACTGCATTGATCTGGAACCGGATCCTGGACTCCTTCCGGTAAAGCTGACGGATGGGAGATTTTCAGTGCTCCGTCTGACTGCATGGAGAAAAATCCCCTGGACGTAGAGCTTTACTGTGGTGTAAATGCTATGGGTTGATTGTTAGTATGATTGTTTCGTGAATTCGGTGAAGGTCAGAGATTCTAATGGTTCTTCCAGGGGGGATAAAGAGCTTCGGAGGCATCGGTTGAAGCAATCTAGTGACATTTGATGTATGAATGTAAATAATAATCCAAGGTTAAATGCATCTTCGGTTAAACAGTTACTAAAAATCTGTAACCATGGTCACACTTACAAGGTCTTCAAGTGGCAAATCCATCATAAGTTGAATAAAACTGGAGAAATCGGTGACCTCTGGAAGAACCGGGAGCGATATCGGGATGTGTGGTTTAATCACTCATTGTTTATAATTGCACAATGGAGCGTTCAGACAATAGCAACAGCAGGAAATAGAATAGGCTGTAAAAATGTCTCTCGTGACCTTCACACGTATGCTGCCCGCTTGACTCTCTCATTCCAGCCTAAAGGATCTGAGAGGATCCGTTCTCCGTTAATGACTATAATGGATTTTTTTTTCCAGAGCCTTTTAGAGATGAGTTTTGAAATAGCTCCAAAACAGACAAATCACGCTTTCAAAAATAGGATTTGAACCGCTGGTCGTGTGATCTCGGCGGTCCAGGAAGTCCAGTGTCGAATAAGATACAATACAGTGTAGAGTAAGATACATTCATACTAGCTTTGTGCGAATGACATGGATGATAACGTCTTCAATTCAGACTTTAATCAAATAAGGAGCTTTGATATAGCTAGATCTGGTATATATATATATATATATAAAACTTCTTATAAAATATAAAATATAAAATAGTCACCTGCTGTTTGAATACATGGCATGGCACGTCGCTGCGCTGTTCTTTATAAATGTGGGTCGGTTTTGCAGTTTGATCTGTAATTGCTCAAAGTATAGTGTATTTTAGGCAAAGTAACATTTCTATATATGTGCAGTTTATAAACGCCGATCTTATTAAAGACACATAAACTTGTTTGTTTTCAGTAATACATAAAATTAGATGTATGAATACAGTTATATCCAGTATGTGATCCGTATTATAAATGTTTATTTAGGTGTTTTAAAAAAACAAAACAAAACAAGGAGTAATGCATATGTTTAATACATTTAGGTATAAAAAGTGAAGAATAAAGGCATAGTTTGAATGTCAGCCTGCTAAATTTAATAGATTTAGGCTTAAAAATGAAGGATAAAAGCATCGTTGGAATAAGACTGGTCATTTTTCTAGGTTTGAGGTTGTAAAAGATAAGGATGAAAGCGCAGATTATGAAAACATATTGCAAAATTGAATAGGTTGAAGTTTACAAACGAAAGCATCGTTTGAACATCGGACCGTTACATCGAATAGCTTTAGGTTCAAAATGAAAGCTAAATTATAGTTCGAATAATAGACGGTGAAGGTTTATAAATCAAGCAAAAGTTTTAATGCGTATTCTGAATATACATTTAATAGATTTAGATTGACAAATTAAGGATGAAAGTATAGTTTGTTGCATATTTCGGCTATAATATTAAAGATAATATAGTAGTCAGTGGTAGAAGTCAAAATTGGTCAATAGTTTGATGAATAAACAGGTAGGTTTAGGTTTTAGAAATAAGGATAAATGCATAATCATGCATTACTGCATTAATAAACCTGAAACTTTTTTAAAAATGGAATTATTATATGCAAACACATGATGTGCAAGTCTTTACAAATTATTTTAACCCCCTGAACTCTGCTAATTATTCAGTTCTCATCCTAAAGCATATTACTCAAATTTAAACTAAAACTAAGTCTGGAAGCGAAGTCTGGAGAGTCTGACACCTGTTCGGAGTTTGAGGAGTTAATGAAATGTTTCACGTCTGGTTGTGAAAACAAAACACTCGCTCAGTCTTCAAAAAAAAATTTTTTTTTGGTTTATCTCCTGAACCTGGTCAAACAGTGCTGCTCTGAATCATCTTGTGATAGCGGGGTATGTCCACACACGCTGGACAGGGGCAAAGGACAAACTTTTGGTCTCTCAGCTAATTTAAAAACCTTGTTGCGGTCAGCAAACAGACTCGAGGGCTTGATCCAAAACAGGATTTTATCAGAGGAGACGTGCTGAGTGACTCGCGCCTTTCTCTCTCTTACATCAGTCTCACATCAGGCCGGGTTTTTCTCAGGCTTTAGCACTCTGCAGCTAAAACGCTGTGTCTGAGTGCCGTCAGCCTGTAGCCGTCGTCTCACTTTACTCCAGTGCTTCACCCTGGCTTTTATGTGTCTGTAATAATAATGTGTAATATCAGCTTTAGAATATAATAGAGTAATGATGAAAATACAGATATGTCATCAGGACTAGGATGAAGTGGACTCATCACAGGGTCAGAGGTCATCACAGTCATACCTGTGTAGTGTTATTAAAGCACACGGTCTGGAAAACGTCCCTGAATGACTCACTGTTACTTGTATAGATCTATAAAAACCATGAGCGTAAAACTGCGTCATTAATATCAGATTAATCATGATCCTAATTTTATCTCAATTTAATATATATATAGCCCTGTGGTGGACTGGCGACCTGCCCAGGGTGTACCCCGCCTCTCGCCCGAAAAGTCTGCTGAGACTGGCTCCAGCTTCCCCCCGCGACCCAGACGGATAAAGCGCTATAGATTATGGATGGATGGATGGATATATATATATGTAATATTATATTATATATATTATGTATATATAAGTGGCAATGCTATATAATGCAGAAATAGGTGTATTGGTTTAAATACGCTGCTGTATTATAAAAAGAATTGCAAAGGAATCTGTCTGTTGAATAGTTTATTGGTCATTTATTTGTCTGTTTTGTTTGTTTGTTCTTTTGTTCGTTCATCTATCTACGTCTTTCTTTGGCGCTTATTGTTTAATATTTATTATAGGGCTGGGTGATATGACTATAAAATAACGATACTGTGATAAATGACGTCACAATACACAAAATTGCGAATATCGTGATATCTTTTATTACATTTACAAAAAAAAATTCCTATCTCAATGTGAACATTTTTTTAAATTGTGAAATGTTTATTTTTTAAATTTTTTTTTTTTACAGATTTTCTTATTGTTGAATATTTATATAAATAAATGTGTTCCTTTTTCTATATAAAATGATCAGCAAACCATTTTATCGCCCAGCACTAATTTATTATTTAGTTTAAGTGTCTATGTTTAAAGAATTGAAATGTATAAAGGAAATGCTGTTTTTTTTATTTAAAAAAAAAAAGAAAGAAAAAAAAAAAGCTCAAATCCAATACAATTATTTTGCTCCTAAGTGGGCTGAGTAATTGTGATAAATATGACATTTTGGTATTGAATAAAATAATGATGATGAAGCTTTTAGCCATAATTGTTCACCCTGATGAAGGATAAACCACTTTAGAAGCGATAAAAGTTACAAAGTTGGTTAACTGACATATGAGAACCTCGAAATTCTCAAAATAACAGCATGCAACTAGTTCGGTTTTCTTCATGTGTCAAATAGCAACGACCTTCTTAAAAAATGTCACTTTTTTCCCAGGTTTTTGACATTACAGTCGAAGCTTTTCTCTGAAACCATGTGACAGTCTGATGGACGTAAAGGTTGTGGAATAGTAGGGGGGAAAAAATCTGATTATCTAATCTACTAGAGATAATAAAATGCTGAAAAAGTGCTTGAGTTTCACAGGAGGTTTGGAAATTGATTGAAAACCCCTGTTTGGTGTTTGTTGAGACGAAGCCTGATTAGATCTGCTGTATTTAAACCTCCTCTTGGCTTATTTTCCTGCTTTTACACAAGATTTAATCACCCAGCTGCGTTATTACATCACATTGCAAAGTCTGTGATTGGCCGTATCTATGGCGATAACTCTGTCCCAAACAAACCTTTGAACTGCTGACATCATCACGTGTCCGAGTGTGTGCGCGATCCCTCAGGACAGACCTTCAGACTTCCCGTTATCCGTGCGATTAGTGAGAAATGTGTGAGCGATGGCCGCTTCGCTCTCCTCCTCCTCCTCCTCCTCCTCTTCGGGCCGCTCGGAGAAATCAGGTGATGTTCCGTTCTGCTGCCAGAGCACATGCGGGATTAGAGCCCGGTGGCCGAAGAAAGCTGATTCACCAACAAATTCTGACTCTTATGATGAGAGAGTGAACTTACAACAATCCTCAATTCTGATTGGTCAGAAGGTGTTGATGAATTTTCTAGCACAGCAGCTCTGACAGTAGTGCAGCTCTGCATAATCTTTAATACAAAGGATTAAAATATCTTTGTTGTTTAATGAGTGTCAGCCTCCTGCAGTTTTCTGTTAGGAGACACTTATTTATCATTTTTACGAATGGAGTCTCAAGTGTCGGTTTTCAGCAAAAAGAGCTCTGCGTTTCTTCGTAACTGGACAATCTGCATTATTTTGTATTATTAGGCAAAAACGTATTTAAATGTTTACGTAACATTCCTGGAAGGAGTCTCCAGTGTCAGGGCTTTGTAACATCCAGAGGTAAAGCTGTAACCTTGCTGACGTCATCAGGACAGTTGACACTTTTTTGCGGTTCCTTTTGCGCAAAATCCGTGTGCTATTTTAAACATTTTGACAAAACAGAATTGCAAATGTTTGGCTGAGTGATGTCATGTGATTAAAGCTGGGTTCTCTCCTCTCGCGATGTCTCTTAAAGAGCGCTCCTTTTTTTTCCCATTTGCCCTTCATGCCATGTCACGTGACTTGCATGTGAAAAATGTTGTCATTTCAATTTTGCCAAATTTCGCTTTTTCGAATCGTCTGAAAAAATCGCCACCTCATGCGAGCGTGAAAAAAAACTTTTTTTCGAGTTTTTTCGAAATTCACGTTTCCATTACTCGGTTTTTAGCTCGCAGTTTCAAATTACGCGTTGAGCGGATTAACGGCTATTAACATGACAAGCTGAGTTTTTTTTCCTCTAGAGAGAGACAGCGAGGAAAGATGGAGGCTGGAGAGGGAACGATGTTTGACGACATTAATTCTATCTATAAACAAATACAGCTAGTAATCGTTAGCAAATCGCTGTGGAATTAGACGGAATTAGACATTTTGTCATTTGGTGGTAGCAGTACCTCCGTTTCATCACCATCACCAACACCGTCACTGATTATTTTCCTACAACAGCGCAATACAGAGTGTTTCATTCCTATACATAGCACATCCCTTTTTTCCTCTCACAGCCTCTCTGCTCATCTTCTTTCCTCTCTCTCTCTCTCTCTCTCTCTCTCTCTCTCGCCTTCTCTGCCGGTTCTCTTTCTCAGCGTCGTCTCAAGTGCCTGGCCTGCACATTAAGAACATCCGCATATGCACAATATGACACAGCTAAGTGCAAGGCTGTAACATAATGCATTTACCAAGTCCTTTTTACTCGCTCTCACACACTCACGCTGCTCCCAGAGAGTGCTTGTCCCAATCACATGGTTGTGATGTGATACTACGAGCCGAGCCGAGATGCCTTTATGATGAAGAGTCGGATAGTAAAATCCCCTACTGTGGGTGTATGTGTGTGTGTGCTCATCTAAAAATCTACACTGACCTGTATTATGCCAGTAGAAGTGTGTATGTGTGTCTCCGGACTATTATGTGGAGGTTTCACTCATCAAGGAAACATCATTGCTGATCATGTTTTGTGGTGAGGTATTGATCCGGGGCACCGGGCACCCCCCTCCTGTTCCTCCGATTCCTCCAATCTCACCCAACACCGATCATTCTTTCTACCCAAAGCCTCCTTCTCTCGCTCACACACACTTCCTGCCCAGCGCTAATGAGCTTTATATCACTCCTACATGTCAATTCAAGCAGCCACAAATGTGCCTCAAAAGTAACTGTTCAGCCGTTCAGTTTGTTAAGAGGGCAGTGTAGCTAGCAAGTGATACGCACTTATAATTAAGCCAAAGGTTTAGCCGGAATCACACACTCAACCTCAAACGGCCTTGTGGAGATTTCTCAGGCTTGTTGAGACATAAGATTGTCTTTAAAATGATCTAAAAGCTGTTTTTTTTTTTTTTTTTAGAGCTAAATCACGTTCGATTTGGTATCAGCCTCACGTAGAGGGCGTGGCCTGAAGTTTGAAGGCGGAGCCGTATATTATAAGTGATGTCATTTCCCAAAACAGAATCGTTATGTTGTTTTATGAAACTGTTTTAAAAAGAATCCTGCTGAGCCGCGTTTGTCAAGCCGGATGGAAATAATTCGCAGGAACATTTACACAGCAGTGTGGAAGGTCAGAAAAATGGTCTACATTTCGTTCATGAGTTTGCATAAATTTAGGAGAACTAGGAGACGAAGGAGTGTGAATCTCGATCGATAAGCGTCGGATATGACGATATGTCCTGTTCGATTTCATTTCATTTGCACTCATTTTATTGAAGTTTTTGTAAAGCTCGGTCGTGTCATATTAATGATTTGAAAGAAAGCGGTCCAAAAGAAAACCCATAAATGTAGACAAATAGGACTAGTCATTCAGATATAACAAAACTAACGGCGCCCTATGAGTTAGCGATTGAGTGTGTGCGAGTTGAAGCGGATGCACTGCAGTGGCTGAGCTGCATTATTGGGAGATTCTGTGCTCAGAAGCCATTCTTTCACTGGTTAGTCACCATTTTGTGAGTTTGATAAGGTTGATAAAAACACATCACATTTACTTTTCATTACAGTTACATTTACGTTTCTGTTCACCCAAGAGAACTTTTTTCGAAACAAATTTTTTGGTATTTCTGCTGTCTGTCTGCAACAGTAATCCGTCTTTTCCTCGTTGATCCGTCTCTGTCCGGAGTAAGCGTCCAGCAAACAAATGGAAGAGGAGCCGTGCTTTCTCGGCGTGTCCCGGTTAGACTGCGCCTCCATGTATAATTCAGAGCTATAACCGACTCTCTAAAGGCTTGTGCTCTCTCAGCCGGGACGCTGCGTGATGAGAGGATCCTATCAGTTCATCCAATTTGAAACTTCTCTGCGAGGACCAGCGTGCATTATCCTGAATGCTAATTAGCCTTCAAAACAACAGTTTTTTTTTTTTCCGAACTGCAATGCGAGGCAAAAGTATTAAGAAGGCATTAAAGCAATTTATTCTGTTAATGTTAGTTACAAAATCATTATCATGCATCATGCAAAAAAAAAAAAATCTATAACTGTTTAAGTGAGATTAAGGGTCAATTACTGACTTGTATTGTGTCGCTGTTGTACTATTTCTGCGTGGGCTTCAAAATAAATCTCGCATTTAGAGCACATTTAGAGAGAAAATTGGCGCAGTCTTCCACTTTCAAATCTGGAACAATTCATAAAGCTCAGTTGGTACGACAAGATAAGGAACGTTCAGGTTAAGGGCAGGGCTTGCGTTTTCTTATGACTTCATAGGAAATTAAACTAAATCCTCAAAAACTTGTTTGTTAGAAATCTCCTGAAATTCCAAACTCTTGATTCGTGAGGAATATTAAGCCTGAATTAAGGAGGTTTTTCACTTTCATGATGATGTGGCCTGGACTAGCAGGAGGACTCGCAGTAGGATTATTATTACTCTTTGTCCATTTGAGCAACAGGTTCTAAGAAGGTGAGTTCTCAAACACCACTTTTCCACCAAGAGGGAACTGGTTTTCGAACCAGTTCCATTTTTTTAACCTAGGTGCCAGCTCAAGAACCAGCCCGCATTTCCACCAGTTCTGAGCGGAACCATTGTAATCAAAGATGCATCATCAGCGGAGGGTGTTGACGCACAACGCACAACAGGATTGAACGCATAGATGGCGGATCGTATCGATTACCTGCGAGCTTCTGTTCTGTTATTGCAGATTTGTCCGATTTACCCTTTTCCATTGCGTTCTCCACTGCTGTGCTCTGCTTCCTCTCCAAACTAATGACACGCTCACTGATGTCATCACGGTTCACGCTGGAAAAACCAGCAATCTTTTGGTTTCAGCTGGAAGCCTCAGGTGCTTCTCAGGTTCGGAACCAATTTATTTTTGGTCGAAATCCTCTGAACGGTTCAGAGAAATGGAACTCGTTCTCTGTTGTAGGAAAAAGGGGGTAAAAGTAGGGTCTGTGAAGAAGACGTTTTTATGAAAAAGGCTATGACTATGTATATAATTGTATTTATTGGAAATGGGTCCGTTAACTTGCACTGAAAGCACTAAAAATGCAGGGTTCACACCAAGGAATCGCTGTGAATTGTCGCATTTCCTCATTATTTTTATGCTACTATGTGATTAGCGATCTGATGCGCAGTCCGTGATCTTGTAGAACAGTTTTAATCCCAGGGCTGGTTTTCTCATAAGGTACAGGAAGTGGTAGCTCCTACTAGTGGCCAGCAGGTTAGGTACCTACATAATGACCTAGTTATATTGTAAGGCTTCATCTGCTACATAGGGTGTAGTTTGAATATTTAGCTTGTGATCAGTTATTGGAATATCGACAGCGTTTCCTGGCTTCATTACAGGCTTTAATAATCACACGGCAAAACAAAACGCACAGAGCCTCAGGCCTGCTATTAATTACCCACGTCCTGCTAGAAACAACTGGAAACGTGTGTTTGAGCCTTGATTTAGATCATAACATCTCCAGCGATGAAGCTTTTACCTCATTTAATACCTGATTCAGCTAATTATCGCGGCCTCGCCGAGCTGAGCCGAGCTCGGTGTGTTATTCGGAAGCAGTGAGCGCTTCTCTCTGCAGGACGTACAGGAGCTGAGTTTGATGCCCTTACTGTAGAAGCCTCACATTGATTTACATTTGGCAGAAGAGAAAGATAAACCCAGAGCGAGAGAGGTGCTTTTGCTCATTTTGATGAAAGGCCAGGGAAACCTAGCCGTATTGAGCTGATCGATTTAACCCTTACCCTGTTAGAAAAGCCCTAAAGTTTTCACCCCCCTACTGCGCACTGCAGAAATGGTGCAGCCCTCGGAGTGTACAAAACAGTGTAAAGGGCAGATGTTAGGGCTCTCGGACAGAACAGCGCTAAATGATATATGTTTTAGCTAGAGTTTAAAAAGTTTTTTTATTCTTTGTATAAGATCAATGTGCTGGTGGTTCTCAGCGTGGGTTCGACACAGAATCTGCCACCCATAAAGCATCATTTTGATATAATAGTCAGTAGTGTAAAGCGCTATCAGGCATGATTAAAGTTGTTATAATGCTAAATGACTGATGAGAGGAATGAAAAGGCCTTAGTTTAATCTGTAGCCAACAATCATAAATGATTGTACAAGGAAATGTGTAATCATAACGATAGAAAATGTTTCAAATTTTTAACACAGTATTACCGGCTTGACTTAAATAGTCCTAATAAAAAGTCCTAAAACAAATAAACGCGACGGCACACGATTCCCTAAACACCTACATACAATACAACATAAACACAAGAAGATTCCGTAGTGAGGAAAAAATGCATTAAACTGTTCCTTTAATATTCAACAGTAAACAATTAAAACTAATTTAAGGTAAAAAAAAAAAAAATCGATTTTAAGCATGTAAACATATTTATATATGTATTTATTTTGTCTTTCTGACTTTGATTTTGTCCTCATGTCGCAGTAACCGGGTTTACGGTTTACTATGCAGATCACAAATACTCCAGGCCTAATAAAGAAATAAAGACGCAATAAATATCTATCAAACTGCACTTTTATTATCATTATCTGATTCGGCTTTCCCTGCGTGATAATTAAAACATTGTGATTTAAAGGAAACCCGTTCAGGTTTATCTACCACAATTAAACCCTTAATTCTGCAGATAAAACATGAATAAGTGCTTCCTGCACACCTTTATTAGATAAACGGCTGGTATTCATTCTCATTTCTTGCAAATAGGTCTGGCTTTATTTTTTAATTAACAGAAAAAGAGAATTATTGACGCTGCTGAGCTCTAAATAAATGACTTGTAATACACGAGTAAGCGTGTGTGAGTATAATGGAGGGTTCTGCAGGGCTTGCTTATGAGGAAAAATGATCAGAAATACACATAGTGATATGTTTATATGTTAGCTTTTCCTGATCTAACACACCCACGCACATGAGCATAAGTAATGGCGCTCAGGGCTCATGTTACTGTCTGCAGCACGGGTCACTCCTGCCTCCTGCTGGTCAAAACAAGCAATGATCACACACACACACACACACACACGCGCGCGTGCAAACACACAAAGTAGGTAATGATGGGATTTTAAGATAGAGAGATTAAGGTTTAAGGTTTTACTTTACAGAATCTTATTGATTTTACATTAATGTAACAGGATTTCAGACCAAACTATGGCAGAATTTTACACAAAAGCGTCACTTTGCCTCTCCCGTCCTCTACGTAACGTTCCACCCCATCGACCCGGCTCGTCTCTTTACATTTTATTACAACATGCTCATTTCTGTCACGTTTTTTATCCTCATTTCAAAATCTCTGATATGAGTTTGGAAAATACATAATTGTATTTATTCGTGAAATTGAACAAAAACACACCTTGAAGTAAAAATGCAGAATGCGGGACATGAAATTAGATCCTAAACTGCAAGCATGGTTCCACAGTTCCACTGTTTTCTCTTAGAACCTAATATCAGCTCGACCGCTTTGTGTGATTTTCCAGGATGAGAAGCCTTACATGCTACTAAAGTGTGCTTGATAGGTTTAGGATATTTTCGTTTATTTATTAGACATTATAATGTTCATATGTTACATATTTTGTATTTATTTTAAATATCACTACATAATATTAAGTGTTGCCACAAATTGTACAGTTTCATTTTTGACTACTCTGTTTTTTACTTTATACTGTAAAGCAGTTTGGGCTGTTATTATTATTATTATTATTATTATTATTATATTGCGCTTATAGAGTACGTCCAGCTACATTTTAAGACTTTTCTATCCTTCACATAAGCTCCATAAAACGTTATTATTGTGACAGAACTGTAAAGTTGTGGTTCTCAAAGCATAACATATAACTTTATTAATATAATTATTATTAATTAATAACATTACGGCAGTGGAGATAATTTTTTTAAATCTTGCTAGATAGGGTAAAAATATACATGGACCTTTTATTGCTTTCCCCCGAGAATCAAATGCAAAACCTTTTATTCTTTCACATGCTTAAAAATAGTGGTTCTGTTATTTTAAAATGCCGAACTATTTTAGGTTTCCTTAAAGTCTGTAAATACTCAGTCCTGGTTGTTGTTGTTGATGTTGTTGCCATTATAAACTGAATTATCTTTCTCCAAAACACAGATTTTTCCACAAAAATGCAATGTTTTTAATGTCTACAGCAAAAATGGGAAAAGATTCATATTAAAAGTTGTCTCTTATGTGACAATTCTACAGACTTTTCTTTTGTATGAATAGCGGTTTTTTTTTAAGGTGTGTAGGATTTGGAAACGTGAAGGAGCAAAAGGTGTTAATCAGAATCGCCTGACGTTCGAGCTTAAGAATTGGAATAGGAGAAAATATCCATCCATCCATCCATTATCTATAGCGCTTTATCCGTCTGGGTGGCGGGGAAGCTGGAGCCAATCCCAGC
>JAQQZR010000011.1:20935543-20955923 GCA_030068235.1 Notoglanidium macrostoma
CCGCACAGAAAGGCACCCTGGGTGACCCGGGGATCGAACCCAGGACCTTCTTGCTGTGAGGCGACAGTGCTAACCAGGAGAAAATATATTTATGTAAAATATAAAAAATTTGGGGATCAAGGATCAAGATCAGGGTCACAACTAATGGCAAACTGAATACGTGCGAGAAAAAAGTTCATTATTGTTTGACCGAAAAACAAAAAACAAAAAACAAAAAAAAAAGTTTAAGCCAGCACAAACTGGAAAAGCCGGAGGTGTACTGGAACACGGCGGCCCTCAGCCTCAGCACTCAGCCGTGCTTTTATGCCGTTTATGCACCTTTGCTTTGCGCATGAATTATACATGCAGCATGGAGACGTGCTGGTGTGCATTTCTCTCTATCAAATATTTAGCTCAGCTGCGCAGTTTGAGGACGAGGCTGGCTGCGTTTGTGGTGCTCTCAGGTCACCCAATCTCCGTCTGTGTGTCTCTTTGGCAGCCATTTTTGTTTTCAGTGCTTTCCTTTAGAGCGCATTTGTTTTGTGAGCGTTGCCATTTTGAGTTTTGTGTGTACGTGATGGGGGAAGGCTAGTGGCGAAGCAAACACACTCACACACACACACACACACACACACACACACACACACACACACACACACACACACACACACACGCCATGTGTTTATTTGCACCCTTACTCGTAGTTTCCTCTTACATAATAGTTTTGTACTCAATTGCACGCTTAACCTGATTTCTATTGATCGGGCCTGGCCGCACTTGTGCATACTTAATTCAGAGAGGTAATCAAATAAAATCTTAAACCGTGTGTGTGTGTGGGGGGGGGGGGGGGGGAGCTGATGCAGCATTACCGTTTACACTCTATCATTCTGTCATTAGTTTCCGGATACACACATCACCTCATTTGTGTTTTCATGCTGTGCTTTTTTTTATGTGTGTGTTTTTAAGCAGACACTTTAATTATTAAAACACAAACACGCAATGTGAAACTTTTACACACTTCTAAATGGCAATTAGTCCACCATGAAGTCATAGTCATAGTCCTGCGATCCATCGCTGAGCAAAAGCTAAGCTTTTTTCTGGTGAATTCTGTGAACTGAGGTTTGTATGGAAGATTTTATAACTCCTTCTCAAAGTCCTCACGTTTCCTTTGTCCGTATGGAAAGTGACCCGACTGCATTGCATTGTGGGGAAAAAAACGAAGTGAGAGACGCTGCTCGATGGAAAAGCAGAAAAAAAGTGGGAATGTTTAGTATTATGTTTATGGCGCAGTGGATTGGATCAGACAGTACTCCAAATCTGATCTGACACCGATCCAGTCCACATGCTGACACATCGTTAATCATTATTCGTCTCTTCCAGTTAAGATGATGTGTTTGGTAAACTGGACCCAGTTCAATACATCTCCTTTTCATATTTCTCCAAATCTGTTTCATATTTCATTAATAATTACCAATGATTACAGACCTGCAGAAAAGCAGAGTGCGTATAAAAGCTAGGCTTGAGCGATATGACCAAAATAAATATCCTAATAATATCATCATTACCAAAATAATATCATATCACAATTCACGAAGGCATGATATGATATTAGAGTATACAGGTTTACAGCAGTGTTGAGTTTTATTTGTAAAAGAATGTTCAGCAATATTTTAGAACTGTAGTCGGTGTGTACAAAAATAAATGTGTTTTTATTTTCAAATAAAAAAAGAAAATTAAGATTTGTACAAAAAAAACAAACAAAAAAAAAAAACAAATTGCCCATTTTACCTTTTTAAAGATGAGGCACAGAAATGAAACACCACGTCACCTGTTTGTAGTCAGTCTGCAACTGTACAGAATACAAAATAACAATTACAAAATTACATAATAATAATAATAATAATAAATGCTCGACCTTCAACAGTTTGCGATATTAAATTCTGGGGTGTTTCGGTGACATCATCATCCATGATAAGGCGCCGTTTGATTGAGACCCGATTTGCGTGTTTTCTCGATAATCTCAATTTGCGTGGAACTTGAATAACACCCCGTGCGACACGAGTAAACAGAAAGACGTAACGCGACGGCCGTGTCGTCCCGCTGCTCCGCCGCATTTCTCACTTCACCTTTTTCTCGCTTATCCTGCTGTTGGGTTTTTTCCTCCTCTTTGTTGTGTTGTTTTGTTCGAGCCTCCGTGTCCCTCTGGCCTCGGCTGATAATGACCAGGAGATCATGTGTTAAAGCCTCTTTAACTGCACACAGCTCTCGACCTGCACCGAGGCCTAAAAATACCCAGCAGCTTCAACTCACACCGGCTAGATCATTTGGAGAATCTTAGTAGCCATGGAGGCAATTACCTGGAGGGCACCTCACTTCTCCTCAGATAATCCTGGACGTTTCCTCTGAGATATGGCGATTGATCTGAGGAGAGCTGAGGTGAAAACGTGGGACGTAATGGCATCTCGCTTCATATAGCTTCAGAAATTAAACGTTAATATAGCGTGTCTTTTAAGTAAAGAATAAAACGCTCTGTCGTGCTGTTATGGGAAGATAATCGACATCAGGGTGGTGTGATGAGTTACTACCGTGAAGATTATGTTCCTGGAACTGTTTTATTCCTCTTATGTGGTGGAAAGTCCCGGAAACTAGTTCATTCTTGTTCTCACGTACGTTATAGCAGCTACGAACAGTCGTTCTGTCACCTGACGCTTTTTTCCCGCTTTCTTAAAAACACACGTCATGTTACTGACGCTGGAGACTCCTTCCTAAAATGTAAAATTTGGTTACAGGAAAACTTCCCAGTATCAATGATTATTCATCCTTTTTTTAAAAAAAAAAACAAACCAAACAAACATTTGAATCTGTTCATGTACTGTAAAGCATCCGACTTAGCTGTTACTATAGAAACGCTACGTTACAAGGAGCACCATGTTGCTCACTCACATCGGGTTGTGTGTAGTGTTTTTTGTAACTTTTTTTTGCTATTTACTACTTTGAGAGAACGTTTTTTTGACACAGCGTTGGCGACTTAGAACATGTCAAAGCCATGTAAACACTTATCACAACTACAGTGTATTTTGAATTGTGGGACGTGGTTTCCACACGTCTGGGAGAAATACGGATATTTCCGATGGTTTGGCTGCGTTAGGGTTAGCATCGCTTGTACAAATATTTGTTTAAAACAATGAATTAATGATTTGATGTTCCAGCAAGGGACTGGGTTGTTAGCTAGTTTATACTAAGCATAGTTGCCTAGCAACAGTTTTCTGATTACTGCCTCGCCAAAGCACAAATCAGATTAAATTTGATGCTTGTTTCTTGGACAGTAAACTTCACTGACATATTGACGTATAATAACATATTTTTTTTCTTCTTTTGTCTTCTTCTCTTTTTTCATCTTTCTTGCTCTCTTGGAGAAGCATGCAAAAGAAAAGAGCAAGACTCCGGCAAGGAGAGGAGCAATACACCAAAGAAATCCCGCCTGGTTTTCACAGACCTTCAGCGGCGAACGCTATTGGCCATCTTCAAAGAGAACAAGCGCCCGTCCAAAGAGATGCAGCTCACCATTTCACAGCAGCTGGGACTGGAACTGAGCACTGTTAGCAACTTCTTCATGAACGCGCGCAGACGGAGTCTGGACAAATGGATGGATGAAGGCAGTCCCGGCGGAGCCTCATCCGCTTCCAGCACTTGTACCAAAGTCTGATTTTTTTTTTTTTTCTGGAGAAGCTGGGGTGGGGGTGGGTGAGGCAAAGGAGTGGGAGTTTGGGATTGGGGTTTGTGCACCAGACCAAAAAGTTATCCAAAGAAAAAAAAAAATCGGGTGGATGTGAGGAAGGGAGCGGGGCTGCTTACTGGCAAAAATATTCATCATCACCATCATCATCATCATCATCTTCCTAAAACTCATTTTAGTTCTGACTGAATGGCAGTAGGTTACAAACATCTGAAATGTTTCGTTAAAAATGGAAAACCTCACAGTAACACCGTAGCCGTAAAACAATCGTTCCGGACGGAGTTTTCCCGAAGCGCATGCCTGAAATCAAAGCAGATCCCTTTCATGTACGCTTCCTTTTCAGCCGTGCATTAAGGAACTTTTGGTTTATTCAATATTCCAGCTGCCAACACAAAAGACTGAATTCAGCAAGAAACCCGGAACGATGCATTAGCGATGCCAAAAACCCCAGGCTAGTGTAGCGTCTAAAATAAACATCCGAATAGTCATGGTCCTGCTGACAGGTGGAGAAATTTCCCTGGTCGATTTTACACTGTCTGCTTATTGGCAGGGACGCAAGCACAAATCTATCATAGTTAAGTAATGGCAACATTCAGGAAAAAACACAACCTCCCGGATAAACACACACACACACACACACACACACAGAAACAAACACATCATACAGAGAGTGCTAGGATTTTGTTAAGTGGTCAGCCAGGTAGTACATGAGCACAAATTTAAAGCACATTTCATTTGCAATAGGAAAAAAAATGGGGAAAAAAGGGGGCTGGACCATCGAGATCGAGTTCTTCAATCATTAGAAAACTCAGGACGCCGTTTCTATGATGCGACTGAAGAACGTCCATTAAGCTTTCATCTTTGTTTTTTTTAACACGCCAGAAACCCTTCCATCACTTCATGCCTCTCAAATCATACAAATATTTAACCAATTATGGCAGCTTCATTCGATTACTTCCATTATATGCAACACTAGCTAAGGAGCTCCATGAAAGCGAACTGGTGTTGGCAATCAGGGCCTTTCTAATAGAAAAAGAGGACAATCTTCTACACCAATGCCTGTCAGTTTCTTTCAAAGCTTCCTGGGAAAAGAAGGATTGACGCTGAGGCTCGGTGTGTATCCAGAAACACAGAGCGCTCGGCTCTTCCGCTAGCGCAAGAGCATTTTCACACAAAGAAGTTTATTAGCTAAACGACCGCACGTCCAACTATCGCCGTTTCAGTCCCATCGTTCATTGCTTCTTCTTTTTTTTTCCGGAAAAATAGCCAGTACGCAGCCCCATTCCCAGCTCCAAAGCAGGCCAAAGGCTTTATGGATCATTCAAAACGGACACTTAAAAGACTTTTTCTATTTATTACTGACAAATCGAAACCAAAGAAACTTTTTTTCTGCACCTAACTGTTCTACAAATGAGAAAAAACCAAAAACTGTTCTAAAGACGACGAAGAAAAACAAAAAAAAAAAAAAAAAACCACACAAAAAAAAACAAAACGGAACAGCGACGAACAAACAGATGAAGAAGAAGAAGACAAAGACGACAGGGACGACGTGGGGAACGATGAAGAGGACTCTGTTCTTTGTTTGAAGGGGTAGGAAAAATACGGGAAGCAGAACAAGTACGGAAACCATCCGTGGCAGAAAACAGCCACTCCCTAAGGCGGAAAAAATGTGTCTCTCTCTCTCTCTATCTTAAACAGATAAGTTGAAGATTGTCTTTAACGTGTGCCTATGCAGTTTTTCACCAAAAAAATGGGAAAAAAAGAACAACAAGAACCTCATCAGCTACAATACCAAAGATTCCTAATTTACACCCAACGGCAGTTCCCTGGTCTTGTCCCTTTTCCCTTTGGTTCCAATGCTACATGCATGGAGAACGTACATGTTCACTATGTGTGTCTGAGTGTGATGTGGGTTCAAACGTGGGAGCTCGGTGTTTCACGCTCGGCCATACCAGTTAATCCAAGATGTGGGATCAGTTAACCAATCATTGAGCATACACCAACACCAAAGCAGTGAAGAGTACAAAATCAGTGTTTATCCTAAAGATCACAGTGTAAGACAGTTAACCACCAATTTACACACTCGGATGTTGTAGGATTTTTTTTTAAAACGAAGCCGATTTCGAAGCCGACCATTGGTCGCGATTGAATATTTTTAAATATAACAAAATATACAATATTAGCTGTAACAGTGATAAGCTGTACTGGGCAAACGAGTTTCCCAAAAGCATTGCGGCACAAAGATTATCTCTAAATGAACTTTTACGATGCCTTTGTGAAACTGGACTCTGGGTCCCAGTGAATGGAAAACTCCACCCTGATTGACTTGCGTATTAATCTGTAGTTAAATTCAGAGCTTTTTCATTTAAACGTCTTTCATTGACATTCAGGTTTTAAAAAACGTCTCACAGGAATAATGAAAAACAGCACCAACCAACGATTTAGCACCAGAATCACTAAGCACATGGATATTTAATGTGTTTCAGGGTGGACTTTCCCTTTAATATGACATTTTACATATACTAACCGATACAAGTGACTAGATCCGAGCTCCCATGTTTGCCAGAAAGCTGTGATCCAAGGTGATCAGGTGATCCAAGTCGAAACCACGCCCAAAAACTCCAAAGATGTCTTACGCGCTCGCAAGCGGAGTGCGTGAAAGCCAACATTTACCAATGGCAACTGATACCGGTTCATCATTTCTGAGGAAACTGCTGAAATATCGGTCGAATAGCTTTATCTTTTCATTTCTTTCTCTCTTTAAAGCTTCGAGTCCAAAGAAGGCTCCAGTGGTCGCGACCTCTTCGTGACCTTTGGCATGTAGAGGTCACGCCGGAGTCCACTTCCACTTTCACCTCAGCCAGGTCTTTAGAAACAACCTTGGGTACGGAATCCAACCAAACAGAGCTTTACGTTTGTTGCTCGTCTTTAGTAATTGTTTGCCAATGTCTACAGTATGTATGATAGTTTCCTAGGTTTTTGCAATATGTGATTATTTACGTAATTTATATTTGTTATAATTGAACTTAATTTAAAATTGCCAAAAAAAAAAAAAAGTCCTCCCTGAGTAGCTTGCCAAAGTTTACATTCTGTCTTCTTTTTTCCTCTGAGTGTCTGACACTGTCAAACTTATTTATTTACGCCGACGTGTGCTAGTACATGTGCATAGCTTTGTTTTGTTGTTTAATTATTTAATGTTATTTAATTAGCTTTAATTGTTTGGATTCATATTTATGGCTCTTTGAGAATGTTAGCGCATCGAAGATGCAGTGCTTGTGTCCCCGCTGTTAATTTATTTCTAGTTAGCTTTACTTTAAAAAGCAATGTATTTAATTTATCTTGATTTTGTATAGAATTATCAAGAATGTTCCAAAAATGGAGTAGCTGCCAGATTCTTAGCGAATGTTGTTTCTTTTTTTTTTCTTTGTTGCCCTTTTTTTTTCTTCTTCTTCTTTTTTTTTTTTTTGCTGATTTCCCTCCGAATGAAAACAATCTGTTATTAATGAATCTTTTCCGAATGAGCACTGTATCTCGCCATCTGTGATTGATTAACCGTCATCTGCGCATCCCGCCATGACGGACGAGCAGTTCGTTTTCAGCATGACCTTACTGACGCGGATTGGACAGGGCAACACGTTAACGGAGATTGACGTAGAACTCACCAAAGATTTTTAAGAAAAAAAACAAGAAAACAAACAAACAAACAAACAAAACCACGGACGCTGAGAGACCGTTTGTTCATTGCTTCACTCGTAGAAGGATAACAGAGGATTCCCTTAAACACTAGCTGCTTCCAAGACTGACTTGTGTGCGTGTACAAAAAGTCTTTCTATTTCTATAGTGAGAACCAAAGAGGCTACCTCACTGAATTTTCCATTTGTAATTTTAATCGTGTTGATGAAACCAAAGATACCAAAGATTTTTTTCCTCCCTCTAGTACGGTCTGCGCTTGACTCCATGCTTTTCACTTTGATAAACGTCACCCTCTCTATTCTGAAAACCTCCCCAAAGCCCCCCCAAAATTACCCCCTAACTACACCAACACCAACACACACTTCTCTGAGCTCTGTGTTTCAGGATGTCCCTCACGGGTCCAAAAATCTCAGTCAGGCTGGAGGTTTTGCACAGTTTTACCTGTTAAGTGTTAACATTGTTCTGTGGGCAAAAAGATCGGCGTAGGGCTTTTATTTGTATGGTTGCGGTATTATTTCTACATGCGACATGCCTGATTTCTAAATTACTAAATTCAATAAAAATTTCACATGAGATCAGGTTGATTATTTATTTATTGAGAGTATTCAATAAAAAATTTGTAACTTGGAACATGTTCAAACGTCAGTTAATTGTCCTGTACGTTAAGTAAATTTACAGGTTGTTGAGTCTATCCATGGCAGCTTTAAAGCCAAGGAGCTCAAGGGTACATTTCAGGACTCTTTTGAGTGAAATTAGAAACATAAAAAACTAGAGATTCGCTCATTTTACCACACAAATAAAAGGCACTTTCGGAATAACGATTTTAAATTTCCCGAAGAACTGAAAACCCAAAATGATTTCCTGGATAAAGATTATTAAAATAGTACATTTAAAAAAAAAAATTAAAAAAAAGATTTGTGAAGCTGATAAAAAGAAGATAAACACTATCAGATTGGTAGACAAAAAAATGTCAAATTTTAGTAGTCAAAATTTTCATTGTGTATAAAAGCAGATCTAAGTAAAGTAAACTTTAAATCCACTGAACTCGGCTAAGCTCATAAAAGTGTTTTGACGTGCGCTCACGTTCAAATTCAGATTTAGCGATGTTAAAGTTAGATTTGGCGCAGGATTGGCGCAACCTAAATTCTATGAAATGGATTGAAATCCAACGCTTTAAATTTATGAATGAGATCAGATTGATTATTTGTAATGATCGGTCGAAATCCTACCAAACAAATTAAGTGAAATTGACAAATTGTTCAACGTGAATAAAAAAACAATTGTTTTAATTTCAACCTGTAGAAATCTAGAATCTCTCCATCGAGTTCTCGTACCATTACATGATTTCGTATTATTCAAAAATTGTCTTTATTTCCCCTGAGAACGCCATAGCACATGCATGCCAAATAACCGACTTTATTTGATCAGAATTTGGTTCTTCATTTTGTTTGATGTAAGAAGTGCATTTATCAGGATTATTCATGCAGTTAACATTGCATTTTCAACAATTTCACCAAATTCACAAGCTTGAAAGCATTAACCGCTTAGCGTTTATGTGCAAAACCTCAAAAAAATCCAAACATTCTCAAAAAAAAAAAAAAAGACTGCTGAGGAGAACCTTCCGGAAAACACGGCAGAGCTGCAGTCAGTGTGGTGGAGATGCTTCTGTCTTTCACGTAGAAATTCCTTCCTGGTTTGAAAGTCCTAGTAAAAACAAGTCAAAGTAATTTTTTTAAGGAATTGTGTTTAAAATATATAATATAAAATCTCAACAAATGGGATGTTTGATTGAAGCCGTTGAGCATCAAGAATTTCCTCATGGGAAAAAATAACGATTCTGTCCGTATTCTGCTAACGATGTTTCGAGAGCGCTTTCGTCGCAAAGTATGAGATAACCCTGGGATGAGTGCCTTGCTTGAACCAAAGCGAAGTTTTGACCTCTCTGTATCTGTACTTCTTCTTCCTGCGTATACCTCAGCGGCAGTCGGACCTGCGCACGCTGGTCAGGTTCATTGGTGCTTTGCAATGCAATCATGCAAAGAACAACAACTGATACCAAAGGCTTTGAATAAAATTCTATTCTCTTCATTCTGTCTCTCTCTCTCTCTCTCTCTCTCTCTCTCGCTCTCTCTCTGTCTCCTTCCACTTAACGGTTGCATAGCTTTATAAAAGAAGCAGAGCAGGGTGAAATTAAAAAAGAAATCAAATAAAGAGCGGCATGTCCAAAGCGCAGACCGTGCTTTTCCTTTACCAAAATTTTTCTCAGATATACCTCATAGATAATAGTGTTTAGGGTAATGTTATTATAGTGTATGTAATAAATTATTCACTTGCTCTTCTTTTTTTGGTAACTGTGACTTTACAAGACGAACAGAAAAAAAAAGCTTTATACATTTTGAGTTGTGATTTTTGTAATAGTCGAATAGGTGCGCTTACCAAAAAAAATTGAATGCTTGTCTTATCTCTTGTTGCTGTGCCGATGATTTTATTTACATTTTATTTTTCATATTTTGTGGTACAAAGGATACTTTTTGTTATCTGCTCTCAGCTTTGTTTTGTTTCGTTATGTTTTCCGAGCGTGGGATCATATTCTTAACATCCATTTGTACGTATGGATTAGGAACTGCTGTTTTGATTGAGTCGAAAGTTTACTTCTTCTTTTTCTTTTCTTTTCTTTTTCTTTTTTACACGTTCATGCCAAAGACGACTTCCTTCATCCCTGCTGAAAAAAAAAAATAGCTTTGACCAGTTGTTAATCCTAATCCAAGCTTGTTAGTGCCAATCTGATGCATGGTGACACTTGCTGGTGTGACTAGCATGGCCTAGCAGCTAGCATACTGGTTTACGCTGTTTTTTTGTTTTTTTCTTTCTGGCTGGTGTTTTGTTTCCTCTACTCGTTTTTCTAGTTTTATCTGTTCTGTAGCGAAACAACTAGCAGTCATTCAAGTAGCCCTGATTTTATGCATGAGTAGATTTACAGCTAGCTAGCCGTGTAAAGCATTGTGGGTAATAACCTTATGTTTGGAGTTTGTCCTGGTTTTTTTTCCTCTTCTTTTTCTTTTTTTTTTTTTTTTTTTTGCACGACGGTCTGATATTTTTTCAGAAAAGTTCTGCTTTTGTATATATTGGCCCACTTCATCCTCCTCAACCAAAGTATTATGATTCAGGACAATTTGAAACATTAGCTAAACCAAAGTGTAGAATATTTAGGGTGTCTATAAAAGCAAAAATGTCACCTGTACCAAAAATGTCTAATTTTATAATTAGTTTTACTATAAATCATCTTTTGTTCCATTTAATGCTATAATTTTTTGCAAGCCTCAAATACAAATGTACAACCGTGTCACGGAATGAACTGTACCCGACAATCCAGTCTTATTCTAATAACACTTCATTCTGAAAAATGATACTATTAATATACATTATTAGCCCCCAATGTACAAACATACCCTCAAAGGTCCGACAGTGTAACTTCAGGTCCAGGTATACACCTTAAAATATCTAAAAGGTACATTACATTGACTTTCCAATAGGTATCCCTCAAGGCTACAGTTTAGGACTGTTTATTTTTCCTTCTTTTTGTGAGTGGAATAAGATACCTGAAGAACTCTGAATGTTCTGCATAATAAGAATAATATCTTAGACTGTCCAAACATTGTCCAAAGATTAATTAATCCATTAAACAGACTGAGAACCAATCTCGAATTGTCAAAATAACACTGCAGTGTGTAAGCGGATCAAAATCTAAACAGTAATCAGTGAAGATGATAAACGAAGATCAACACTACCAAATTAGTAACATGTTGTAGTGAAACATTTTTGATTTTCAGGGTTTTTTTTAATTTTTTTTTATAAATTCTTTTTTTTTTCTATGAATATGAACGGGAAGACTCATGAGAGTCATAATGATCTCATTATATTTCCTAACGATTTACAATGTTTGTTTGTTTTTTTAATGTACCATTTCTTAAATACTTCCACGAAGGAAAGCCAAGTTGTAAAAAACAATGGTCAATGCAGAATAAAAAAATATATAAATGTCCATGGCAGAGGTGCTAACATGGCTAACAAGAAGGTCCTAGCATGTATAGGGAAAAAGAATTTTTTCCAAAAAAACGCTAGGTAATGTCAGCAGACGAGACGGTTCATTTCATTCCCAAACATGCAACAGGAAGGAAACAGCGAGGCAAAAATATTCAAGCGTCAACTCTTCTCAAATTAGCGACTCTTCCATTTTTTTAATGACCAGAAAACACCATGGTCTTGTTTTCTGCTGGCTGAGCTCTAAATTCACACATGCAGAATGAAAATTTGCTCTGAATGGTGTGAATTTTACTAATCTGGCTTGGATGCAGCAATTCGATGAATCTGGTGCGATTAGCATGGCCTAACAGCTAGCATGCTGGGTTTTTTCTGGGTGTTTATCTTCCTCTACTCAATTCTACTCTTATCTGTTCTGTAGCAAAACAATTAGCCCTGTAGCATGAGTAGACTTACAGCTAGCTAGCTAGTCAAAATTCACCAAGATGAAGTCAATATCAAGTGAATGAACGGGCTACGAAGTAGCAAATGAGTGTTTCGCGTCTGGCATCTTTTCCCCTTCTGTGAATCGGCTTTTCCGTGGGCAATTTTTCACTTTGATTTTAAAGCATCTACGTAGCAAGAGTGCAAAAGTCATACATGCTACTATTAAAGCGTGAAAATGTTGCCACCTCTGTCGCTGAAACGAATGTAAAGTATTAACGAACACTGTATTGTATAACTAACCAAAGGAAGTGACGTCTCGCCACGTGGGTCTGACGCTACAGATTGTATGTTGCTCGAATGCTTAATCAAATTCAGTTGATTTCTCATCAGTATTCTTTCTGGATTATATACATGCAATGTGATGTGAACGACAAAACGCACATTGTTCAGAACGGAACGTTTTTCTGTCTACGTGAATACAACGCTCACGTCGCTAAACTCCGCCTTTCCCTGAATGCGATGTCATGGATTTTTCCCAAAATGTATTCGATCAATTCAGTGCCAACAGTTCATCAGTACTAAATTACACTTCAGTTATTTATGTTCACGTTTATCCTAAACCAAATCCAGAACACTTCAGGCTCTATATTTTTATTACTGGATTTTTAAATTTTTTTTTTTTTTTTTTTTTTTTATGTGATTACATTAATTGATTTTCAAAATGCGTTCATTTGAACCCTGTTTTCTGTATTTCTGTACAACTTTCCATGATGTCAAATTAAAAGTCATTTCCAAAACTGAGGTGAACCTTTATGTATTTTGGGTTTTTTTTCTATGCATGATTTCTTTCTTTTTTTTTTTTTTTTCTTTTTTTTTAAAAAGCTCATTGTATGCACCTCCTACAATCTCGTTGGAGCTCCGATCAGTATTTGAGCCTCCTGTATTTGCAATATTTATATCTGTGTTTGAGTATAATAAAAAAAAGAGAAAAAAAAACAGGTAATGAAAGACCCCATATGTATCAGTGTTACATGTTTTGACGACTGCGCACGGCATACATTGAAGCTTTTGAATATTGTTAAGGAGTTGTTGATGTATTGGGCACTTTAAAACTTTAGCAGAGAAAAAAAAAGGAATGAACGTACATCCCAGTCCTCTTCCCGAATTTGTGTTTGTGTACCGTTTATAGTCACTGTTTGCTGCATTACGCTCGAACATTGCTAAGCGCATTAGTGATTTGTCTGCATCAAGCTTCTGACTTCCTTTTGTTTTGTTTATTTTTTAAATTTTTTTTATTTTATTTCTTTTCCTTTGGTACCTCTTGTTTTTCTTCTCACTATCATCAGATGGTAGTGCTGTATATTCTGCTATTAATATCTAATAAACAGCTTTGATTCATTCACATCAAGAGATCACGCTGTCTGTGTGTGTGTGTGTGTGTGTGTGTGCGTGTGCGTGTGCGTGTGTGCGTGTGTGTGTGTGGTGTCTGATTGAATTGCTAGGAATTCAATCAAACACAAAAATGCAATCTTGACAATGTCAACTGCAAAAATGCTACGAATTTCCATTGTTTTGTTTTTTTTTGACATTCCGAAAAGTTACGTTGCAAAAACAAACTTTCAAGGACATGAAAACAGAGAACATTCCTTTACTTTAGCCGTGGCAGATTTTATTTAACAAAGGAAGTCAAACTGATAGCTAGCTAGCTTTGTGTTTTAAGAGAAAGTGCTCGAACAAACAATACACACACCGCACACTGTAACCATGACAACACTCTTCCCACTCTTCTTTTAGTTTGTAGCTACTATAATGTAAGTAATAACAATTCACAATATTAAATAATGATGTGAAAAAAAAAAATAATGACGTCATTCTTTAATAAAATACCATTTTAAAAATGAATCAACCGTTGGGAAATTGCTGTGGTTTAAATAGAAAAGGATGTGCTGATAAAGGAGCTGATGAATCAGCTTCAGGGTAAAGTACTAACAGTAACTCTACATGGATCGCACCATCCCACTGTTGATTATTTTCCTATAATGGCACAACCTATCTTGTTTTATTCCTTACTTCCTGATCGGACAGGTCGTTAGACGATTCAGATGTAAAACATTACGGAAACGATACGAGGGAATATAATTACAATAAAAAAAATAAAAAAAAACGCTTCCTTAATTTACATTGTTACACAACATTTCTAAAGGTTACATAAAAACGTTCGCAAAACACAGATTCAACGTTCTGAAAACATCCTGTTCTAATAAAGCTAGAGGTGCGCTTGAGAAGGACAGAAATCTGCACGATGAAATAATGAAAAAGGTTCAAATACATCATTTGGGAGAGTGAGATGTGCCGGTTACAGACTCAGGACCACACACACACACACACACACACACACACACACACACACCTCTCTTCTTTATCCGGCAGCAGCCTAGCGATACAGATCTCTGCAACCTTTCCAGCCGTCTTCAAGTGGCTCCCGAGAGATTTCTCTTCTAAGACTTCTTACTCCCTTGTTCTCTCTCTCTCCCTCTCTCTCCCTCTCTCTCTCTCTCTCTCTCCCACATCCCTCGGTTGCTGGGGTAACTGGCCTTGGTGGCCCGCTCTTATCCACTGACCTTTGGCTTCCCATTACCAGAGAGGGAGATTGAAGAGAGCAAGATAAGGCATGGCATTAAGAATTATGGCTCTGTTCCAACTCACACCTCTGTCCAACGCTACTCACTCATCAAAGCCAAGGTTGACAGCTTCCACGTCAACACTCACGTCTACACTGAAAGGGAGGGGGCAAAATATTTCCCCCAAACTACCCAACCATCACCAAACAAAAAGGAACATGTTCAATGGGCAGGGCCAAACCACATCCCCAGGAATATTACAGCTTTCAAATATAAATGAATGTGTTTTCAAGCTACTCGATTTATTCATTCATTATTAGATTCACCTAAACATAATGTGTTTTTCTAATTATGAAAACATGTACAGTATATCATACTGCACAACATATTTAGGTCTATATTAATTAATTGATTAGCTTTCAATGCGTTTTTGTCTTTAAATAATTTATATACAGGTGAGTGAGTCAACAGTGAACAATTAAGTCATTAAGCCACGGCCACATGTTAATAAAGCGAGATCATTGCTCTGTGTGTGTGTGTGTGTGTGTGTGTGTGTGTGTGTGTGTGTGGGTGTGTGTGTGTGTGTGTGTGTGTGTGTGTGAAAATGAGCTGCTGCAAGTAGCAGCCACGACTCAATGATCTCGTTCCCACATGAATATAGATGTAGGATGTTAGTGCTAACGTCTTGCAGGCATTCCACAACATTTTAACTTTAAATGGATCAAATGCATGGTGAGTCTTTTTTTCTGTTCATAAAATAGCACAATCGCTGGCTAAAATGCTGTAGTGTAAGAGGAATAAAACACTTTGGGATGTTCTGTTAATGGAAAATCATCAACCTTGGGATGTCCACCAGGGCCAATTCCCCTCCAGACCACTAGAGGTCAGCCTGACTGTCACTTCATTTGTTGTCCTTTCCACTTTGATTGTGCACTCCTGTTTAGAGTTTCCTAATTAGTCACCTTATTTAAGGCCTTTGTTTGGCCCAGTTCAGTTGTGGTAGCATTGTTGAGAGTTTCTGTTTGTAGGCTTGTTGGTTTATATGATTACCTTCTAGTTTCCATGTTCAGCTTTCCTTGTCTTACTTCAGTTATTTTCCCAGTTTTGGGTTCTTTTCTTGCTCTCGGTTGGTTTTAGTTGCGTGTGTGTGGCTTTTTTTTTTTTTTTTAACAGTGACAGTAAGAGTAATTCCTCTTCACATCTCTGTTGTTGATTATATTTCTATAACAGCACACCTAATACTATCAGGATGGCATGCTATTTTGGGACGCATCTGTTAAGTGATGTTTCTGCAGGCCCCGAGATCAATTTACACAGAACGAGCGCCGCCGTTACTAGGTCACATGACCATAACATGCCTGTAGGCTTTAAATACCTGTACTAGGAGCTTAATAACTTTCATAACCTGTAGAAGTGTCACCTCTCTGACACAATACACTGTGTGTATTTCGTTATTCTGCATTTACACTTGCTCCAGTGGGAGACGACAGAAAAGGGAGGCCGCTTCCTGAAGAGTCTCCGCATTGAAAAAAATTCATAAAACCTCTTTCTTTGCGTGATGTGACAGAATCTTTACCAACCTGATGCAGTAGTCTGTATTTATTTTTTTTTGCCTTTAGTTAAAGTCAGTGTAAAAACCCCGGAGATTCTCCAGTAATAATGACATAACACCCACCTGAAGACGGCAAACTAATCCCATCTGAATAGGTGTGCTAATCATCATCAGGAAACATTAAGAGATGTGGATGTGGTGTTAAATTAGACCGGGTTTCTTGGAGGTTTTCACGTGCTTCTATATAAAGCGAGTGAGAAAGCAGCTCTGGGAGCAAACAGCAGTGAAGCGTTGAAGAAAAATCCATTTTTATCCAATCTCTGTGTTCCAGCAGAATACGATCTCTGTGTGTGTGTGTGTGTGTGTGTGTGTGTGTGTTCAGCACCTGGAGAGATGCATAAAGCGGTGCGCTGAGATCCAAACAACGTGTGTGTGTGTGTGTGTGTGTGTGTGTGTGTGTGTGTGTGTGTAATGATTAAACCAGATACAAAATGGCTGAATTTGAAAAAAATGAAAATATCTCAAATATAGATGAATTGAGCTACTATTATAAGATATCAATAAGATCATGATATTGATTATTTATTTTATAAGTATCTTATATATTTATAGACACTAAACATAAATTTATTCTATTTATTTCTAGAAAAAAGCTAAATCTGTTAATGAGCAAAAACATCTCAACACAGCCTGAATAAACGTATATATATTTATAGTACACTATTAATCAAAATAATATTAAACCAATATGCCTGTATCTGAGATTGTCACTTGGTAATGTTGTGCTATAGTCTCTTTTTTTTTTTTTTTTTTTTTTATATAAAACTATAATTTTTTTTTTTATCCCTTCCAGACATCAGAAGACTGGAACTGGATTTGGAAGAGATTTTTCTTTTTTTTTTTTTTTTATGTCTAGAAATGTTTCGATTGATTGTATTCATTATATTTGCGATGTGAACGTCATATTTCAGCTACGTATTTTTTTTTAAGGGCTTTAAAAAGCATAGTCGTTTTTACAGAAAAATATCCGGCATCTATCGGCCGACCTTCCAGATTTCAGTGTCAGTTCTGGAAAAGAAAGAGTCTCTAATAAATACCCAGTTTTACTGAAATTATTAAAAGATTCATTTTATTTCCTTAACAGGTTCCAGCAGAGAGAAAACAACACTTCAGATATACATTTCATGCAATCGAAATCATAGCACGAGATTTAAGCTTCTAATAAAAACAAATAAATAAAAAACATTTCGTATAATTACAGGATCGCTTTCATCCCATCGAGTGGTCAGTAAAAAGGCCATACAGTGTAGACGTCATGTGCGCACTTCAGCGATATGATTTCAATTTAACCCTAATAATCATATAGTGTTAAATGCCTGAATTAGTGAAATCTGTGGAGGTGAGTTTTGTCCAAAGCCCAAACCCCCTCACATCCCCTCCCTGCGTCTCCAGCGCCGTCTGCGCCGGCTCTCTCTCCTTTTACTTTGTCTTTCGCACCTCTTGAGAAAACGCTCACGCTTTCATTTTTCACACCTCCCTCCCTGAGCGCCGCACCATCCCCCTATTCTTCACTCCCTCTGTTTCTCTCACGCTGGAGAAATCAATCGCTCCCCTCTCAATTAGAGGTCACGCTGCTCGACAGAGCTGGCGTCCTCGCTTTTCAATTACCAGGAGGCTCCTGCCAGCCCCCAGAGCATCCCTCTCTCTCACACACACACACACACACACACACACAACACGCTCCTCTGAGGGGTGATTGGGTCCAGGACAACCAATTTCTCTTGGCCTAATCAACAGTAGCTTGGACATGCTACTGGAGCGAGAGAAAGATGAAGAGCGAACAGCAGAGGACTGGACCGACAAAAACAAACGATTCGCTATATAAAATTAACGCGGAAATTTTTTTTTTTTTTTTTTTAATCGTCTTGTGGAAGAATGCTGTCGTACTGATACTATTCATACGCCTTCTTTCTAATCAAAGCCTGGACCGAAGATTTGAAAATCAATCCGTTCCTCTACACTGTTTTGTTTTTTGTTCGAACGCTTCTATGAACACAAGAAAGAATGCAGCTCATCAGCTTAGCAATAAATCACAAACGTTCCAGTGCATTCAACACGGCGCTGCTGAATTCTGCCCCCTGATTGGTCGGAAGGTGTTGATTCATTTCCTATAACAGCAGATCTGACAGTAGTGCAGCTACAAGTCACGCGTTTATATTAAAAAAAGCTTAATACGTTATGGTTTCTATAGTAACAGCTAGAAACATTCTTTTTTTGTTAGCTTTTTATTAGCTAACTACTTGGAAGGAGTCTCCAGTGTCGGTGCTTGGTAACAGTCAGAGGTAAAGCTGTAACTTTAAAGGAGAAGTTTACGGCTTTATATCTCCAGGACGGACGAGTTTACGCTTTTTCGGGTTCAAAAAAGAGAGAGCGAAAAGAAAGGCAAATGTAAGAAGGACTGCGTATAACATAAGCCTTCTTGAACTTCTTTCGTGGATGTTCGTCAACCTTAAATGCAACTATAAATGGATAAAATGTAGAATTTGTGGTTCTGCGAGTAATAAAACATCGTTAGTGTTGGAACCCTGCTGTTTCACAAGAGAAATAAAACACATCAAAACAACTGGTTATAGGAAAAGGATCAACAGTAAAGCCGCTGATTGTTTTCCTAGAACTGCACGACTCGGAGCGTGTTATTCCTGTGCGTTATAGTTAAAGCACTTTATGAGCTTTTGTTAATGTCCCCAGAAAAGGCACACAGTGTGTCAGTTGCGCATGTTCCCATTTGGCACTCATATGTGCATTAAAGGTGGATGAATTATTCAGTCCCGTATTAGTACTGGTTCCTTTCTCACCAGGATAGAAAAAGTACCAAACAGGGACGCATGAAGCGAGTGGGCGGAGCTAGAAATAGCACAGGTCAATTGCTGGTTGGATGCAATTCTGCCATACTAAAGGTTTCTTAAAACAGTATGCAAATAATCCAAAACCAGAACTATTCAGATCCTGGTCACGTCTGATGATGTGCATGAGTGGTACAATAGTACCGGATTCAGGAATCGTATAAATATTTAATATTGAATATTATGTGTATCTGTGTGGCGGTCTGGGAAAGCCCATCAGACGTCACATATCTATAAACAGATTTCAGCAAAATGATGTTTTATTGATTTTATAACCATGGTCTAATTTTGCCAGCAGAAATCACGTTAGTTTCCGGTTTAACGAAAACGGCTGCTGGAATACCACGTTTTTAATGCTGATGGTAAATCTGGGGACGTGCCGTAGGGGAACACTGCCGTGATGGTTTTTGAATGCTAGCGAATAGAACAAAAGTTAGTGAATGAATCAGAGCAAAAAAGCACAACTTGGCAAGTGGAAATATCTTGAATACCGTCAAATGGGTTTAAGATTTCCTATTTAATGTTTACAATGAAGAAATCTAGTAGGCATATTTGAAGCTCGAAATTGTCTTGATCTAGTGGCAGATAAGATTTCTAATCGTAAGAATCTATTAGAGAAAGAAGCGATAAATATCTCCCAGTAAAATATAAAAAACATCCAACACACGTTGAATAATCTGAGATTTCATTTGTAATCATTTTATAATGAGAAATATTAGATAACTCTGCCCCTGGTCAAGATATTTTCACTTGCTATGATATTATCTTTAGCAGTGGATTCGGAATGAAACCTTTAAATGCGAATGGGCTCCACTTTCACTGCAGCAGATAACCAGAACCAGAGACACATTTAATAGAGGAACATATTTCACTTCATACAGTGGGAAATGTTAAAGTTTCAGCACGTCAGAAGTTTCCCCAGACAACCACACATCAAATATGGTTGAATTTAAGAATGAAGCCAAGGGTGCCAATACTTTAATATAAGTGGTGAAATGTTTTTTAGTTAGTGGTCACTACGGCGATTAAACGTAGAACTGAACTGAACAATACGCCCGGCATCTTTCTGTCATTCGGCACGTTTTGGTGCTTCGGGTTCTGTAAGGTTCTGTTTCTGGCTATTTGTTTTGGCAGGTGATGCGAGGATCTCCTCCGAGGCACGAAGGATCACAGGCAACACGTGAAAAGATCAGAGCTTTTGGCTGGTGAAAAAGGCCTTGGTTTTCCCGCAGGTCGGGTTCACGCACAGGGGGCATCGCAGGGTCAGCTGCCGAGAGCACGGCTCGTTGGTCTTCAGGTGCGTCTGAACCAAATCCGCTAAAGCCTGGATGATACAGAGAGAGAGGGAGAGGCATGGAGAGAGAGAGAGAGGGAGAGGCATGGAGGGAGAGAGAGAGGGAGAGGCATGGAGGGGGAGGGGGAGAGAGGG
>JAQQZR010000011.1:20959538-20976505 GCA_030068235.1 Notoglanidium macrostoma
ATCATATTTATTATTCAGCACGGAAAACGCAAGAGTGTGAATGTAAGTAGTTGGAAGTACGCTACAGGAACCTGACGGCTGCCGCACGCTCTAATACACACCTGGAGAGGGAGGGGTAAGGGGGGGGGGGGGGTCAGGGGGCAGAATCACACACTGTGGGGCTTTAATTACCTAAGCTGGAAAGGATTATTGATATTCAGTGTCATATAAGGAAACACCGCTCGACAGAGCCTGTAGAGTTTATATATATATCGCCCCCTTGTGGTCTCTGAAAGCTATTACTCCACGGTGGCCTAAAGAAGGAACTGGAACGCACCCGTATCAGGCGTCTAATTTAAATATCGGCTGATTACTATATCAGCGCCTCAATCATATTATATCATCATATCAATAAAATAACACTGATTAAATTATGCTACCTCTAATCGATATGTCAATATTTTACGACATCCCTAGTTTTAATACGGAACCTTAGCGTCTGGGCTTCATATTAGCTTTCTGCTAATAACAATTTGATCTTTGAATAAAAACAGTTGTTAATGAACAGCAGAACACTGCGTCGTACCTTCGACTGCCAGACGAGACGATACGGGTTACAGTACGCTAACCTCTCCATCACCCTCTGCACTGTAGCGCCCACCTCCTGAGGGTACGGGTCTCCTCTGTTCACCACCTACACACACACACACAAAATTTTATATTAAATAGAGTAAACTGCCATTAACTATTCACAGTTTGGTGGAATTAGTTTATTCTCTATAGGCACCGGTTTAGCATCATTTCTAAATAATCACATTCCACTCGGAGTTGCTCAGGGTCTCAGACCTGCTGCGTGTATGACACACTTACCTGATGTCACTTAGACACACACTTATCTACGACACACTCGAAACTGACAAGGTGGAATTGAGTCAGGTATTTTGATCTGTATATTTATTATACTGTATATTTCTGTGTTTCCAGATACTTCTGTTCTCACACACACACACACACACACACACACTTACAGACATAGGGAGCGAGTGGGCGGAGAACAGAATGACCACGTCGTCTCTCTTCTCAGGAGGAAACTTCTCCAGCTCCTTACGCACGTGCTGAGCAAAACACTGTACAGAGAGAGAGACCCGTAATGACTCAATCCAAATGTGGAGCAGACGTTACGCCTGACCTGCACTGTGTGAAGCCTGACTCGGTTATGACAAATCATAGATTACAGTTGTTCAATCGCTGATCAGCTTCGATCGGCTGCGGCTCGTCTCACCTCGATGAGCAGAGGGTGTGTCGGCCACCTGTCAATCACACTCCAGCGCATTGTAGGCCTCAGTCCACTGCTGGTGTAGTATCTGTAGATAGCATTCAAGCTGCTGCCTACACGCCCACACACACACACACACACACACACACACACACACACACACACACACACACAGAACATTACATAAACTTAACCATGTCTGTTACATTAAAGATAACCGAGTGTACTGATATCGCCAAAAGAGCAACTTACAAAAGGCTTTGCTTTCTTATAACAGACACTTTTTATCCATTTATAGTTACATTTCAGGTTGTGGAATGTCCACGAAACCCTCATCAGCCCCTTTTTCTTCGCAATTAATAGGACAAGAAAAATATCCGGCATGTTACGTAACCTTAGTCCTGAACCTCGACTGTTACAGCGCACTGAAACTGGAGACGCCTTGCATGAATAAACTTTAAAGAAATGCCTTCTTACCGTAAAAAATAAATAAATAGCACGTCAACAAAGACAAGCAAACGTTAAGACGCACTTAAAGAAAGGAATGTTTTCCACCATACAAGACGGCGTTACTATAGAAACCATAAGCTTAATCAGTTTCAACACCTTCTAACCAATCAGAAGCCAGAATTCCACAGCACTGTGGTATAATCTCTTACAGTTCCCAGGTCTTCATATGTTGATTATTAATGGAAGAGTAAACATATCCAACATACCCAAATCTGTAGTGGGGTGTGTGTGTGTGTGTGTGTGTGTGTGTGTGTGTGTGTACCTGTTGTGGAGCAGCTGTACTGAGGATACTGAGTAAAAGCCACAGCTCTCTCCACTCCGTCCGTCTCCATCTCCTCGATGGCCTCCTCCGTTAGCGGGTGGACGTAGCGGAAGCCGATATAGAACTTGTGAGGGGCTGCGCAAAAACGAATAAAAATAAACCGTTTTGAGATTAAAACCTTTTAAAAAAAACAAAAAGCCACGAGTGTTTAAGAGCGAAGCCGTACAGCTGTATAATGTTTGTGTGTTGAAATGAGGGACGTTGGTCTTTTCTTTTTTCTATTAAAATGCCATTTCTTACATTTCAGTAATAATAAGCAGAAGTAGAAGCATTCTTATACAAATAATAATAATAATAAGAAGAAGAAGAAGATGACGACGAGGAGGATTGAGTATTTCTTTATTTTCGCACCATTCTGTCGCAGCACTCTCACTTTATCACAGCCTTGAGATAATATTGCGACTTTGTCTTCGCCGTATTATGACTCCATTCTTAAAATATCACAACTTTATTCTCGTGACATCATTACCGTGAATGTTTTTCCCGTAACGTTACAGCTAAATTCTCAAAATCCTGTCTTTTTTTCTTCTCTAAAACGCCGAATGCACACACGCAGACTTTTAATCAAAGAAGTGAAATGTTTGCAGGACGTCCCTGCCTTTAAGGGAACACCCTCGGTTTCCTCCCTTCAGTTTTATCTACGAGTGTGTGAGAGCTGAATTGAAGGGCGTGTGTGTGTGTGGTGTGTGTGTGTGTGTGTGTGTGTGCTGCTCCCTGTGTCTTATCTCCCAGTCCGTTACACACGGCCGTCTCTGTGACTCAGGACGTCCTGTCGTGTTTCGGCTACACGCGACTCTTAATAAAGTCTAAGCTTTAAATCGGACGTCGTCTGACGAGCGGGAATCCTGCAGCCTTTCGTAAAGCCTTCTCGGCGGGACCCGATGTTACGTCTAACACCGATCCGTTCGACTTCTTCTAATGTATTCCTGCTTTGATTCTGAGTTTCGCACGTAATTTAGGCTTCGACCGCGGTTCTGATCCGGACGCACGCCCGTACACGGTTGTCATGTATTCCACGGCGCCGTTAAACCCTCCATTCTGAACGATCAGAAGGTTTATCAAGTTACTGTTGCTATAGTAACACCCCTGCTGGTCGTTTCTAGAACGTCAGATGATCACATGATCAGCTCAGGTTATCTTAAAAACATCAATTTATTCCTTTTTTACTCTGCTGATGGTTTGCTGGAGATCTTCCTAGTACTGAAGTTCATTATTATTATTATTATTATTATTATTATTATTATTATCGGTGCACACACTCACCAGTTTCAGGGCTCATCTCGTCCAGGAGTTTGATCATTCCCTCTCCCTGCATGGTGGTCCAGGCTTTGATAGGAGATCCTCCTCCGATTTTACTGTACTGCTCCTGGATCTTCGGCGTGCGGCGTTTGGCAATAAACGGGCCGAGTTTACTGCAGAAAGAAAAACTACACTGTGAAATACTTCCACGGGAATTACAACAATTTTCAAATCATCTAACAGCTGAGAGGAGAAGCTTCACTAATCATTAACCGCATTTATTAATGGTTTCTTTAGTTAATAATAATAATAACTTTCATCGCTGCTTCATCGACATTTTACAGAAAATTTGTATTCTCTTTCTGTTATTTAAAGAAATAGATCAGCCTTACTGCTGGACAGGAAGCTGCATGAGATCTTTGTCCAGGAAAAGTCGTAACAGGAAGTCGTGAACGTCTTCGAGTCTCTCCGGCCCCCCCATGTTCAGCATGAGGATGCCGGTCTTGGGTTTTCTGCCACACACACACACACACACTTTTCAATGAACCAAGTCAGTCAGAAATGAAAATACATTTAAAATGCGGCTCAAAGTGCTTTACATTGTAAGGTAACAAATAAAAAAAACATGCATCAGTTCACGGCCATGACAGGAAGAGGAAAACAACAGCATAAAATATAAAAATATACCATCGAAATATACGGAAATGAATAAAAAAACTCCAATAATTTCAATGGTAATGTAAATATAAAGAAAATAATCAAATCTAATTAATTGCTAAAAGTGAAATCTATGTTTTTATCCTTTTTCTGTAAGGATAGTGATCTCTGCACGTTCCAAAAAGGTCTATGCAGTAAGACAGCACACCAGTAGGGGCCGCTAAAGTGCCATTTTTAATTGTGTTATGTAAAATGAAAAAATGTAAATCGTGCATTAAAAATATACATTACTGTTACATGTTTGCTGTTTTTACAGTTACACGATTGTACAAAATGTAATGGACACTCAAGCTCTTGAGCACGCGCGCACACGCGCACACACGCACACACACAAAACAAAGAGGTCACATGACGACTGTCATTTGAACCTGTTCGTGTCTTATTCAGAGCCTCGGTTCCATTTTTGGAGACCACTGAAAACACCAGGTGTGTGTGTGTGTGTGTGTGTGTGTGAGTTCACGCTTCTGTTTACTTTATTTGTACCTCTTTTCCTGGGCTTTTGGACTGGATGCAGACGCTAAAGCAGCAGCAGCACTCGCAGTAGACTGACTCCTGAGAGACGCACCGACACACCAACCCACACGGCTGCTGCTCCTAGAGACTGCGAAAACACACACACACACACACACACACACACACACATAAACATACCATACATACATGCAGTGTGGACGTTTCCTCCTCAGTCTGCTTGCCTTTCGCAGTAACACTGTGTGCATGTGTTGTGTAACAGGCTTACAAAACGCCAACCCTGGTTTTCTAATCATTACTAAGAAGATTTCAGAATTTCTCTTTGTTGAACAAGAAATGCAATAAGCTAACACAGTAAAGACACACACACACACACACACACACACACACATCATAAAGATGACAAAGAATAAGACTGAAATACATCAGCAGCAGTGAGTGCATTGGACTCTTAACACGAGTTCCAGTCAACCTAAGCCTCATTTAGACTACACTATACTACACTATACTACACTATACTTATACTACACTACTTACAATATACACTAAAAACATCTAACATAATGCACAACTATACATTTTTTTTTATTTTTATTAAGATAATGATTTTGAATTATTTGAAATCAATTAATATTAATTACATCATACATGTCGTTACAAAGATAAGCTCAATAAGGATTAAGTTTGATGATGAAGAAAAGTATGTTTTCATAACATTAAAAATATTATTTAACACACATTAATCAACAGTCTGCATAATTCTGAAATAATTAACATTTATTTCATTATTTTCAATTTCATCAAGGTCTCCCAAAAAAAAGACATTTCAAGGGGACTGACAAGCCCAAAGCATGGCTTATACAATATTATTATAATTAATGCTGACATTATTATTAGCAGTAGTGTTATTATTATTATTATTATTATTATTAAAGAAATGTTTACAGAAAAGGCTTTTGAAAAACTTTAATCAGTTAATTAAATGTACTGTAAATAAACAGATTATTGCATTGCATTAGAGTTTATTGCTGTAAAGTCACAGGCGTTTATGCAACTTTCCAACACAAACATGTCATTTCAGGTAACAATGGATGACTTACAGCGAACAAACCGACACACTCGTCTTAACAGCGCCATCTCATCCACCTCAGCCCAGCTGTGCGCCTTCTCTTCTGCTGAAAATAATTATAATAAAATAATAACTCAATAATAACTCAGAAACACAAGGAGATTTTTATTGCGACTTCCTCCTGCCTCCTCTGCTCATTACTGCAGCGCAAACCCAGCCGGAGTTACCACTATCACATACTTCCGGTTGCACAAGGTGTCCGACATTTCAAAATAAAAGTTACATTAAAACTAAATTATGGTTAGTCGGCTAAAACATTAACCCTTGAGGCACCCTAGGACCCAAATGGATTCTTTTTGCTCATTTTATTTTTTTAATTCTCAATATCTCTGTCAGTTTAAAGACTAATTGTATGAAACTTGGCAAGGATTTTTTATTATTATTTTTTTAATTCCATAATTCCCTCTATTGCAAGGTGTATAGAATAGGAGAGATGCATATATGCCTACACTCTTTACCCTCTGGACCATTTTGGTCCCATTGACTCCCATTATAACCACATATGTTTGATATACTGTAACCCTGACATATATAATGCTTTCCCCATAAATCTATGCTTCTACCTTCAAAATACAGGGAAAACAGGTTTTAGGTGTAATGATCCCCCTGAACCACCAGGGGCAGCAGACCTAAAGTTTCAATGGAGGTCTGGTTCTCTTACCTTGCAAAATGTTTGGCAATAAAAAAGCCAAACACCACAAAAAATGGTTTTGGTGTGTTGGGATTGGTATATGAGTGGTAGTGGTAGCAGAATAATGCAGCAAAATCAATGTTGTTATCAATTATTGACCTAGTTATATATCCCTAATTATAGACGGGGAGGAACAGGAACAGGAACAATTAGTCTTGACCAAACATAAACCAGACAACAAAGCATAACTGTGAAATAGACTTTAAAGAAATAGAAATTATCTACTCAACTTTTTACTGATTTATTATATTATTAATATTTTATTATATTAATACTAGTGTATATTACTATTTTTATAATTGTACTAGTATATATTACTTTTATTATATATGTACTAGTATATATTACTATTACTATTATTATATATGTATATTTATAGCTACCTTATATATTTTGCGTATGTATATATTCATATATACTGTATATCTGTATAAAGATTATATCTATTTTATATATACTATATATTAAGGTACTCTTATTATCCAGATCTGGAGTAAAGTTTTAAGTATTCATATTTATATATTTTTTGCATATTGTATTGCTATATTATATCAATCATATATATTGTATATCTGAATATAGATTATATCTATCTTTATATATTATAGTTTTTTTTAGGTATTTATATTATCTAGATCTGGTGTAAGTATTAAGTATTTATATTTATATATTTTTTTGGTGCAATAATTTTTTATCATTACTATCATCACGTAAACAATAAATCATACTATGCTACACATGTAGAACCTTATCATACTGTCAATTATTATGTAAGGGATAATGTACAGCAAGCCAGTAATTATTGCAGAATAAACCCCGACAGGGTGACGCAGGACCCTGACACAAAGAGTTGGGGACTTGAAGGGGTTTATTTTGCAATATCGTATTATCGTGCTTATTGCATGGCTAATTACTAAAAAATATCAAAACATTTGACGCAAAACATTTAAAATTTAAAATGTATGTTTTTGATGTAAAAATGATTTTATTGTTTCTGGTAATGACATGGTCCATAGCAACGACTTTTATATACATAAATAACAGACAGTAATGCAGTAATTGACCAATCAGAATCCAGTATTCAAATGAGCCGTGTAATAAAATAAAATGAAAAAGAAACATGCAACGAGAGAACATTTTTCTTCTTCCTCTGATCTTCAGAAAATACGGATGACGTAACCCGCTGTTGAACACGTGACTTGTGGACTATTCCAAATATTTTGGGACGCAACTAAAAAGTACTTTATTTGAAGTCTTTAATGATTTACGGTAAAGAGTATCTGTAATGGGCTGGGATGGAAAAGTACTCTTTTATAAAGATTTTTATCTGAAATATTCACATGCGTTGTTGTGAATGAAAGAAACTTTATCGGTTTACATTGTTTTTTACATTTACTTTACAGACAGATTTGTAACTGTAATACCAGTGGGACACAAATTGCACCTCAGTGCTTAAACAGGGCAGATAATTTCAGACACCAAACATGTTTTTTTGTACGAAATACCCCAAGGAGAAATTGTGCAAAGTTTATTTTTTGTAAAGTCATCCTGTGAGCTGCGCGGCGCGCGAGCTGCATTTCGGCTCTCCGGATTGTTTTGGTGTCGCTACTTCCTGCTTCCGCCGCACGCCAGGTCACGTGGGGCGTCTAGGCAAGATGGTGGCGGCCAAGAGAAAACGTGGAGGAGCACAAGCTGCCCCGAAGAAGAAAGTAAAGTTTGTAGAAAATGAAGAAAAAGGGGAAAATGCTACGATGGAACAGGAGCCAAGTAAAGAGATCACTGTTGCGCCTCCGGTTTCTCTGGTGAGAGTTTCATCTCTTAGGATAAATCTGTTTTCTCACTTCGATCAGCTCCAATCTGTATCTGGGGATCGAAATATAACTACAATACAGAGTGGTGTGGACTTCTCTAGTAATAGCACTGTAGTAATATACTCAAAATAAAGTGAAGTTTCCATGGAAACAGGAAAAAGTCCTCCATGCTTGTAATTAAAATGCTTCTCATCCTGTGAGACCTCAGATCATGCAGATTTCTTTATCCATAAACACATCCTTTCGTTTTCCTGTATGTTCTGATAATGCAGGGAAGTTTTTATTTAAAATAAACTGTAAATCTTTGTCCTGATTTCTGCCCAGTGTGGAGTGACAGATTAATCGCTACAATAACAATTAAACCATGACACACAAACAAGTAACTTGGGCTGAAGTTCTCATGGTATGATAAACAAATAAACACAATACTGTAAACTAATAAAAAAGAAGAATGAGGTGATTTATCCTGGCGTGATGTGTAATATCAGCTGCGGCTGGTCCGTACTGATCTCACGGGTCGGTATTTTTCTGACATGTCCTGGGTATGGCCGTATAAAACAAAGGTTTACTGTGTTGTTGTTTTTTTTTTAAATATATGCATTTAGCAATCAAATTTTTATCTGAAAGCTTTATAGATTAAATAATAATTTTGTAGATGTTAAGCAAAAGTATTGACTGAAATAAGAAACCAAGTGCAAGCACCTAAAAGTAAAAGGTTTGAGTTTTTTTGCTCACTTTTTCTCCTCAGGGCAAGTGGAGGAACAAGGAACGGGTTTTAGTTTTCTCTTCGCGAGGCATCAACTTCAGAACGCGGCATCTGATGCAGGATCTCAAGACCATGATGCCTCACTCGAAAGCAGGTGACCATCAGCATCAGTGTTCACATCGAACACCGCCGCCTTATACGCTTGCGTATGGAAGAGAGCTTTTTAAATTAGTAATAATAATATGGGTTTTTTTCCCCCATCGGTTTTTGCAAATTAGTGTGACCGATTTATCTACACAATTAACATTTTGCTCAATGCAAATAAGTGTCTAGAGTCTAAAAGTGTTTTCACTTGACTCAGCCTTCTAATAATCATGGTAATAATATAATTTATTTTTTATTATGTTTCCTGTGCATTAAAATGGAGTCTAAAAGCAAAGTGGAAAATAGAGAAAATTTAAATGTAATATAAATGAATGAATAAATAAATATGTAGTGATAATAAATTCGCCATGAAATATGTATAGTATAATAATAATAATAATAATAATAATAATAATAATACGGAATTGGGGAAAGTAGGCAAATGTTCAGGAAAAACTGTGCCGATAAAAAAAAACCCAAAACAACAAATTATAAAAAAGCCGAAGACATGTTTTAACCTGCTTTTTTTTTAAAATGACTGCATGTCATTTTGGAGGAAGTTACACCGTTTGAGAGAATGAGCACTAAAATGACTAATATTTGTTCAGTTGTTTGTTCTGCTCTGTGTGCGCGTGTCTGTGCGCGCGCGTGTGTGTGCGCGTGCTGTTTTTCCGTGTGATTTTTCACAGTAGCAGGATCATGAAAATAAACTCGAGTGAAACAAAGACCATTTTCCCCAATTTTTTTTCTCTTCCAGACACCAAAATGGACAGAAAAGACAAACTGTTTGTTGTGAATGAGGTAAGACTCGCTCCTCTCGCTCCTCTCGCACGCTTCTTTGCACATTCGTAGATTCCGAACGCTGTTTTGTTTCTGTTTCAACAGGTGTGTGAAATGAAAAACTGCAACAAGTGTATATTCTTTGAAGCGAAGAAGAAAAAGGACCTCTACATGTGGTGAGTGTCGAGTCTTTCACGTCGGCAGATTTCTAGATTCATTGTACTTTTAGCCTTTTAAAGGTGCTGTATGTGAAAATCGGCTACCTGTGGAATTCATACTCCGCACATCGGCAGAAAGTTAGGGTGTCTGTCTCTGTAAGCAACAAGGAAGTGCCCGGTCTCTCCTCCTCTTCCTCCTCCTCCTCGTCCTCGCCACTACTGGGTTCATACAAGCTGACTAACAGCAGGGCCAGAAAATGAAATGCAAAACCGCTGAAACTCGGCGAGCCAGTAAAGTTCACGCTCCTGTCTTATAATCTTGGAATGTTTTTTGGTTTGTGTTGTCGTCAGGCGCACTCAAGAGCCGTTTTGCTAAACACCTGGTTTGCGCGCTGCATACAATTGCCTCAGTTTGTTGAGAATTTTTGTTTAGTTTTAAACAACAATTCTTACATATGGCACCTTTAAACTGTGTTGTTTTTTTTTTTTTTTCCTTCTCCAATTCTCCTTTACAGGATCTCGAACGTTCCTCACGGACCTTCAGCCAAGTTCCTGGTTCAGAACCGTGAGTATGCGCCGTCTGGGTCAAAGTTCATCGATTATTTAAATTTTATTTTGAAATCATATTAGCTGAGCGCCGTGACAGGAACGCGTTCGGAGATCGCAGGTCCAAACCTGCCCAAGTGGGAGCTCTCACCTGTCAATCACAGAGCCACTGGCTGGGTGTGCGCTCCCATACGCAGAAGCGGGCGGATAGCGCTGTTCTCCGAGTGTGTAGATGCTGTTGCTAATATTTTCCTTAGTTTTTTTCATCTCTGCTGTGTGTTTTCTTCAGTGCACACACTGGCTGAGCTGAAAATGACGGGGAATTGCCTGAAGGGATCCAGGCCACTGCTCTCGTTCGACCCGGTAAGAAAGATCCGGTTCTTTTAGTCGCTCCGCGTTCACGTGTTCACGACGTTTCTGCTAATGCCGTCCGTTTGACTTGACAGAAATTCGATAAGGAGCCTCACTACGCCCTGCTGAAGGAACTGTTCATCCAGGTACGTCTGCACTTCCTGCGCTTTAACACGACTCTCAGAACGTGATGATTATCTGTCCGTAATGCGCGTGCGTCCTCGTCTTCGGCAGACGTTCTCGACGCCGCAGTATCATCCCAGGAGCCAGCCGTTCGTGGACCACGTGTACACCTTCACCGTCGCCGACAACAGAATCTGGTTCCGAAATTATCAGGTGAATAAAACCTCACAGAGGATGAAACCTTTCAGAGGATTTAGTTTTTGTGCCGTTAGTGTTGCTCTAGCACGTCACTGAGGCTTTTGCGACTGATATTTTAACCTTTAACCTTCCTGTCAGACAAGAAAATATCCGAGTCAGCAGTCAGGGCTGCGCCATGTGACAGCACGGTACTGATAATGGTGTAAAACGTTGACTGGTATATTTTTAAAGATTTTATTACAAGCTGACTGATGTAGAGTTGTAGGTCATTATTTAAAATTATAAAATGTTCCTTTTCAGTTTTTATTTGTTTGCTCATTGTAAATAGAAATGCTGATTTTTTTTTTTGTTGTTGTTGTTGTTATGCACTTAATCCTAAACTTTTTCTCTTTCTTCTTCCCGTGTGTGTTGCTTTTTATGCCTCTCGCAGATTATCGAAGAGGACGCGTCTCTTGTAGAAATCGGACCTCGCTTTGTCCTCAATCTGATTAAAATTTTCCAGGGCAGCTTCGGCGGGCCGACGCTTTATGAAAACTCTCATTTCCAGTCGCCAAACGCGGTAAGCGGCTCGGCGGCTCTTCGTGTGCAGCTAAAGTACCGCTTTAGAGGACCGAGAACGTCATTCGTTTATTTATATTTATTAAAAAATAATCTTCATCAGTGTGCATCTAAAGTCCTTATGAACAGACGATCATGTCCTTCCCTTCAATTTCTTCTTCTTCTTATTATTATTATTATTAATTTAACTTCATAATGAAGTTTTACTTTACACACACCCCACTGTCTTGTTCCTGGGGTTTTGCTTAAACTTCATTTCCCTACATTAACGTTTAAGCAGCAGTTACCTATCAAGACACGTGCCATGCTGAATTATTGGCACCCTTGTACTCTCGGGCAATAGGAGAAAACAAGTGAAAACTTATTTCTGATAAGAATTAGACCAACTTTTTTCTTTAAATGATCGTTTTCTCTCAGAAGTACGTGCCAGAATTATTGATATTTATACCTTTGGTATAAAATAAATGTAAGCAAAGTTGATATATTTTTGAAAAACAGAAAATAAATGTCCCGTATTCCTTTTGAGTGTAAACATTAAGGCTGTACTTGTGCGAAATCCCATTATTCCCAAATTTCCATGAGGAGAGAAAACAACAAACAAAGACGGGTGCTAATAATTTTGAAACCAGGCTTTTGTAAATTATAAAATAAACTTACTATTGTACCTTATTTTCATGAAGGGTGCCAATATTTCTGGAGACTTGTATACATAGAGCAAAACTTGCCACATAATGGATGGTATCATAAGTAATTGCACCCTCTAACACGGTAGTATAATCTCACATTTATATCATTTTGTATATGATTTTTTTTCCATAAATGTTTACACCTCTCGTTCCGAGCATAATCCCTTTCCCTCCGTCCATTTCTTCTCGTTTTCTTTGCGTAGTATCGGCGCATGGTGCGGCTCAGCATGTCCGCTAAACAGAAAGAGAGGCAGATGGTGAAGCAGATCCGTCTGGAGAAGAGGAGCGAGACCAAGGAAGTGGTGACGAAAGACGTGACGGACGACGTGTTCGTCACGCCGGCGGAGGAGAAACCGGTGAAGGTGGAGCTCGAGGCTCCGGAGCCAGGAACGAACAAGAAGAAGAAGAAGAAGAAGCTGACGGAGCTGAAGAAGAGGACGATGCTGAAACGCAAAGGCCTCCGATGAAGAGCTTGCACCGTCTCGTCCTCTCGTTTAACCTTATATTTTTATTTGTCGGCCCTGAAGTGTAGGATTATGGGGGAAGAGGCCGTGAATTACCTGTAGAATGTGCCTGAAACGCATTATTCTGTAAGGACCACCACCTTTGTCGCTAAATACATACTGCTGTGTTAACTGTACATTTATTTGTTGCATTTGTTACAACATTAAACCGTTGACCGTATGGAAACCTGGTCTCGTTTTATCTATTTATTTATATTTTTTGAGGGCGATACTAAGAAATGAGTGACATGTTTTCATGTACTTCAGTGGTAGAGTATAAATCTGTGGCTCAAACGTCTTGTAGCTATGGACCCCTTTAACGGAGATTTTAGAACATTAGTGAAATGTGTACGATAAATCGTCGTCTGTTTATTACCCACGTAATGCTGAATTTTCCACCTACAGAGCATGTATTGTTCAACGATATTTAGAGGCAACTTTAAATCCTTTCATTTCAAATGACCAGTCAAGCAGGCTAAAAATTACAATGGCTAAATAATAAAAGCAGCATTAATAATGTCGGGGTTTGTGATTTTTAACCACTATGTAGGACTTGGCGCCCTGAATGCCTCTGTCTTACCCCCTGCCTTTCCAAGTGTGTATTAGAGTGTACAGCGGCCATCAGTACGCCTGTAGCGTACTTCCGAATACATACATTCACAATCCCTTACTTTTTCTGTGCTGAGTAATAAGTATGATCCTCTATTTTGCAAAATTTGGCTTCTCGAACTTGTTATCCAGCTCCAGCAAACACTGATTCCTCTTCTTTCTTCTGGTGCTTCCTTCCATATTCACTCTGTCACTTGTAAAAACGTGGAAGGCGCTCTCTAGAGGTTTGTCCGTTCTGGGCTACTGTAGCAGCGCAACATGGCGGCTCCGTAGACGTGGACCCGCTCCCTGTGTAGATATAAAGGTCTCATTCTAAGCTTATGGAAACACAACTATTCATAGTTAAAGGTAATTATACACTAATGATAACATACTTATAATTATTATATTACATTTCTGCAAATAGATCCCACTAAATCCTACATGGCGGATGTTTAAGCTTCTCGGAGGCCTGAGGGTCACTGGACACCACACTGAGAATGTTTTGGTGTAGCGAATACAAATGTTGTATACACATAAATGGGATTAGATTATTATTTATGATCAAATAATACAATATAAGGCAGTAATCGATATATATATATGCATTTTTTTCTGTTGATATACAAATTAGATGTATTTTTACAAAATTTATGTATTTTTGTAAATAAAAATCAGCGGTGGAAGGCGGAACACTTGTTTTCCGGGGTTAGTTTCCGCCCGGACTCATCAGTAAGACGGAAAAGGAAACATGGCGTTCGCATTCGGCGGCGGGACCTCGAGCGCTCCGAGTACGTGCTTTTATTTACATTGCATGAAGAGAAAACTCTGGTATCATAAACTAAAATAAATTCTCCACACAGTGGTTTGTAAAAGGGAAACGTTGGTCTAGCATAATAGCTCCAGGCTGCGTGTTGTAAGCTAACTAACATCATTAGCATGGCTAAAGTCACGCCAGCTAAGCTAACTGCTAACAGATATTACCATGGATCCAGGTGATGCGCAGTTTAGAATTCAAATGATAAAACTGACTATGTAAGTTTAAAGTTCGTTAATGTAAAATAAGTTCGCGTTTAGAGCACGTGAGAAATTAGCCTTAAATCGAATTGCTGCTAGCGCGCGCTTTACAGCTGCAGCTGTATAAAGTCGTTACATTAAATGTAAGTGTGATCCGTTATATAGGTTTTTAATCGTGCTCAGAAAGTCCAAAGATGACGACAGAAGCTGATTTGCATACGCACGGATAATTTACATACGCACGGATAATTTGCATGGGTAATTTGCATATCAAGGCGTTTTGTACAGGAAAATGGAACAGAATAGAGTAAAACAGTGCAGTAGAATAGAATTGAGTGGAACAAATTAGGACAGAGACCCAAATAAAGCAGAGTAGAACAGGATGGAAAACAACAGAGTGGAATTGAAAGGAAGGAAGGAAAGACGGTATGGAAAAAGAATTAAGGACAGAAAGGGAAGGATGGGCAGACAGCGAGCGAAGGAAGGAGTAAACGTAAGGAAAGGCAGTGTGAAAATGAAGGTGAGGAAGGAAGGAAAGAAAGTGAAACAACTGAGGAAAGAAAAACAGAGAGAACAGAGTTAAAGGTGTTAAATAGGGTTCCTAAATGCTTCGGTTACTCGGTAAGAGTCTGGCCGAGGGACGTTAATGATGACCGTTCTTGTGGTTCTCCTGGAGGTGTTCTTACCTGGATGGAGAACATTGTTCTTTCATGCACATAAAATAAAGATTAAAAAAAAAAAAAAGATTTTACCATGAAACACAAACCACCACAATGTTGCATGAGTGTGTGTGTGTGTGTGTGTGAGATCAGCATGGGAAATGCATTTCTGGAGAACCGTCGTCTTCATCCTCCTCACGTCTGTCTCTGGTGTCTTGTTTGTTGTCGATAAAGGCTCGTCTGGGTTTTCATTCGGTTCATTCGGTGCCAAAACGACAGCGTCCACAGCTTTTGGCTTTGGTACCAGTACCACCACTACCGCCTCATCTGGATTTGGTAGTAAGTCCCTCTGTCCATGCAGACCTGTCTGATTAACCGCTGCATGGAAACGCTCATCTTCCACTCATTCTCATAGAGCTGCTGTCTCCCCGAACAATGCTTGCTTCTGTCTTCTCTTATTTATTTATTTATTTATTTATTTATTTTACGCCGATTCCCAGAATCGAAGGGCTTTTTAACTCTTTATCACCACAAATACAGAAGGTAATAATTGTCATCATCGTTTCAGGTCTCTCTGCCCCGGCTTTTGGGGCGGCCACGACGACGACGCCCTCCACGGGTTTCGGCTTCGGCTCGACGACCACAGGTTCGTGACCTTCCTCCGTCTCGCACTTTAACATGGATATAAAGGTCAGCGATGATTCGTCAGGAAGAAATTCTGAATTATAACATGTATGAGAATTAGTATAAAGAGTTTCTGACTTGAAAATATCTTCATCGCGACGGCTGGGACGATGTGCGTGGCGTTCTCTTAATCATCTATCTCATGCAGTTGTCCTGTTTGAACACTAGAGGTGCTAATCTTTGGTGTGCGACCCGTAGAGTTAAAATATATAGACAGCACGCCGGACGATATCTCGGGAACACCGACTGACACGCGTTATAGGTTATAGGGTTACGCAACCACCTTATATTGGTTAATTTGAGTTCTTCAGCAGCGTTTACATGACGCTAGCTTCGAGCCGCTGAGATTTACAGCGCCTCAGAAAGAGGACACCGGAGACAGTGGGTCAGTTTTGCCGACTTTGGAGCTCTAGTTATAAGATATGGTAAACCCGTTAGCTTACACTATTAAACCTCATGGCATTAAAAAAAAAAATTTTGCGTTTAATTAAATTTGCATTGTTTATAAAAAGAGAAGCAGTGAAACCAGTACCATGAAGCGAATAAGACGAGCGGCTCGTGCTCGCTACACCCCTCGCTTTTCCTCATTTTTTGTTAATAAGTGTCATATAAAATGCAGCGTGTGGTGTTAGCAAGCAAGGACGTGAAGGAAAGACAGGAATAAAGGAAAGGTAAGATGTAGAATTAAAGGTAAAAGGGAAGGTGAGACGGTAACGAAGGAAAGACAGCGAGGTGAGACGGGTAGAAAGGAAGGACAGGAAGACGGGAGTGCAGAAAAGACTGTAAGGTAAGTGAGGAAGGAGTGTAACGTTCCAACTGTTCGGCTGCACTGTGCTAAAAGATGAATCAGTTTGTATAATTATTATTTATTATTTCTGTAGCTTTGATGTGAAGTGTGTGATCTGTCATGCTTTCTTTCTTTTTTTCTTATCCTTTAAGCATTTAGCCACACACACACACACACACGTGAATCTTTTCTTGACATACCTGTATGTACATGAGTCTTTAGTGCTCCACATTCTAGCAGCTCTTTTAACGCTCTTAACTAACACGGCTTGTCTTCTCTCTCTTGGGGGGGGGGGGGGGGGGGGGGGGGGGGGGGGGGGGGGGGGGGGGGGGGG
>JAQQZR010000011.1:20976515-20995006 GCA_030068235.1 Notoglanidium macrostoma
TCTTAACTAACCCGGCTTTTATTCCCTCACTCTCCCCCCCCCCCCCCCCTTCTCTCTCTCTCCCTCTCTCTCTCTCTCTCTCCTTCCTCATGGCTTTCCGTGCGGTCAGGATTTGGGGGTTTGGGGACTGTGAGCACCACCGCTGGGGGGTTTAATTTCGGGGGGCTCGGGATAAACACTAACCCAGCGGCGGTTAACTTTAACATGGGCGGCTTCGGGGCTCCGCCCACCACCGCCACCGTGTTTAATTTTGGAAATAACCTCAGCGGGGCAGGTAGACTCCCTTTCCAGAGCCAGAAATCTTACTTTTCTCCTCATCAACATCATCATGATCATCACCATCAGTGTGCTAGTGTCTGTGTGCTTGCTCGCTCGCTTGCTTGCGCTACATGTTCACTGAACATTTTTTTTATTTTTTTTTATTTTTTTTTGGAGAATAGCCGATAGTGTTTTGTTTACATGCTTTGCTAAAAAATTCAGGTTAAAAATGCAACCAATCCAAAGCATCCGTGTTTGTATCGTTGCTAGAAGGATCTCCATACGGATTAAGGGCGAGGTGATATGATCAAAAATACCATATCACGATACTTATTTCTTTCTTACACGATACTTGGGGGGGAAAAAACAAGCCGCATTTTTTAAAATGTCTACAAAATTGGAGGAGGGGACAAATGAATTCAATGTTATTTTAAATTATTCAGTGTAATAATTAAAATTACACTGAAAAGCTGGAAGAAAAAGCAATCCATTGAATATTTTGTGTCTATGAAAATAATTTAAACTAAAAAAGAGAGATTTAAAAAAAAATGCGTTTTAAGTATTTATAGGTTTTATGACCATCAGCTGAGTTTGTCATAAAGACGCCGATGATATTTCAGTAAAATGCAAAAATGAGAGCGATATCTCCGTATAGAAATGTGTATCGTGATCTTGATATCGTGATGTGGCTCTTATACCGTCATATCGCCCAGCTCTACTACAGATCGTGTGCTTGTTGTAGTGTTGAAGCTTTCTGCTTTGTCGACACTCATCAGCGTTCATAAAGCATCTTAGAAAATGTCTGATTTTTGTTTTTTTCTTCCCATCTCGGCTCTCATCTTCATCGTGGCCTTTTTTTTTTGGGTTCTGTCACTTTCACTGATCGTCTCGTTCCGTTCAGGTGCGTTCGGAGGCTTCGGCACCGCCACCACGTCGGCCGCTGCCGGCTCCACCTTCAGCTTCTCCAACCCCGCCAACACAGGTGACCTTAATAAATGCACTGCTGCTTAGCCACCTCTAGATGGCACTGTGCATTAAAACTGTGTAGTGATGTATGTGGTTATGTTGCCTTGCTGCCAGGTGGCGGTCTGTTCGGAAACACCCAGAACAAAGGCTTCGGGTTTTCGTCTGGTCTGGGAACAGGGCCCGGCACCGGGACGGGGTTCGGAGCCGGGCTGGGGGGCGCTGGTCTCGGCTTTGGGTGCTTCAATCTTCAGTCGACGCAACCGCAGCAAGGTAAGAGTCGCGAGCATGGGCAAGTCAGCGAAAGTCCGGAGGAGACGAAGATACACGACACGATTTGTTTTGTTCAGAACACGTCGTAAGTGTAGATGTCCTTTAAAGACGTTTAAACAGATTCTCGCTTCTGATTGGTCAGTAGGTCTTGATTTAATTTCAGCTAAAAATTGCAGATTTACATACCTAATGCGGTCGTTCTAATGCGTCGTCGTTTCTATAGCAACAGCTTACGTAGCGCACATTTCATAAATGAAGTGTTGATATTTCACAACGAATATGTTTAAAGGTTAATAGGAAGTTTATTTAGCTTTTACGGCTGGAGTCTGAGTAACTTTAGCATTAGCGATAACAGGAACTTGTTTTGCAGTGGTTTTAAAACTATAAGCAAATAAACAGTGAAGTACTTTAATTAATAAATCAATAAAAGACTCTAGGAGGAAATAAAAGACTCTAGGAGGCGCTGTTATAGAGAACAAGGGACTTCTGAGTGTGAAAAGTAACCTTTGCTGTTAAACACAAACCAATAAATTAGCAAAACTGTATTAACTCTGAGAAAACTCTTCCTGCCCGTCACTTTATAGCGATTTTACGGGCCGCTGTAGATCCTGGGGGCGGAGCTTTGTGTATATGGGTGGGAATATTCAAACGTCAAACCCACCTATCTTTATTAAGTAATCTTGAAAAACACTTTAAAAAAAAAAAAACGCACTATTACCTAATGTACCTTTAAATGTACTGTATGTTCTAATAACCTGTCATTTACAGCTTTGCTAAATATGAATGATATAAATATTTGTGCACGCTAAGCTATGCTGGTGTGTTTGATGAGCGTTGTGTTGTGGTGTTTTCTGCTATAGGAGGTCTGTTCGGTCAGCAGGCCCAAGCCCCAGCGCAGTCTAATCTCATCAACACGGCCAGCGCTCTCTCCGCACCCACGCTGCTGAACGACGAGCGCGACGCCATTCTGGCCAAATGGAACCAGCTGCAGGCCTTCTGGGGCACGGGCAAGGGCTACTTCAACAACAACATCCCCCCGGTGGACTTCACCCAGGAGAACCCCTTCTGCCGATTCAAGGTGAGGCTCCGTAGGTAACGATAAACGATCAGTCACATACCGTGACTAGGTGAGACCAGTGTATAGGTGTTAATACGCTTACTCAAATTTTGGTATTTCCTGAAGGACATTGTTTTGCCCACTGTGTTTACTTTTTGTCATCTATTTTTCTTTCCCCACGTCTGTGACTGCACTTTTACTTTACGACTCTGCTGCTTTCTCTCAACATCAAGGGTTCACTGTCCCTCCTTCCTCTTTTAATCCTCTAAGCAATATGGATGATTCAGTATTTCTGAATGTTTATCGAAATACGGCACCTAAACCTGGAGATGCGCTACACTCAGGAAGAAATCCAGATTCTGGCAATGCACAAATTTGAACCAGCCTCTTCCCCAGTGTTTAAACCACGGTTTTGTGGCCTTCATTTGCATATCAAGACCTGATTGGCTCCTTTCATATTTTATGATGTAATAACAGCCGGTGGTTTCTTGTTCAGAACTAACGCTCAAATACATTTCCCTGAATCTCTCGCGTCTCTTCTTTCACTTCTCATGTTGTTTCTGTGTGTGTGTGTGTGTGTGTGTGTGTGTGTGTGTGTGTGTGTGCGCGTGCGCGTTTCAGGCAGTGGGCTTCAGCTGTATCCCCAGCAGTAAGGACGAGGACGGCCTGGTGGCTCTGGCTCTTAATAAGAAGGAGGTGGAGGTTCGCAGTCAGCAGCAGCAGCTAGTCGAGTCTCTGCACAAAGTTCTGGGGTTAAACCCGACGCTCACCGTGAACGTGGAGGGAGTTAAAGCTCTGCCCGATGACCAGTGAGTGTCCACCTCACCTCGCTGCACTCTCAGCTTCACCTGCGTCTCACACCGCAAAACTAAACAAACGTTCTTACCATCCTTTATTATTCTTATTTATACCACTGCGCTCAGAAGGCGTGGATTAACAGCAGCTCTCTCAGGTTTATATTAATGCGCTCGTTCCAATACGTCACTGTTTCTATACATAATAATAAGAAAATGTAATCTTTGGAATATCGGTGTGGAAAAAACACTTCAGTGTGGCAAGAGTAACTCTGCTTCATCCCACCGCTGTGTCATTGATTTTCCCAGAACAGCATGTCCCCGAGTCTTTTACACTTGATGACTGTTGTATATAAAAGCTTAATAATAATAATTAAGCGGCGCTTGTGTGTGCAGGACGGAGGTTATAATTTACGTGGTGGAGCGCTCGCCCAACGGCACATCGAAGCGGGTTCCAGCCTCCACCCTGTTCAGCTACATGGAGCAGGCTAACGTTAAGAGCCAGATGCAGCAGCTCGGTGTGATGATGAGCGTCAGTCGGACTGCTCTTTCTCCCGCGCAGCTCAAACAGCTGCTGCAGAATCCTCCCGCAGGTACGAACCGCTTGCTTCCACATCTGTATAACAGCATGGCGCTGAGCAGCGAGGTTCGCCTGCGGCTCATCGTCATGCACAGAACAGAGCATCAGTATCGCTCTGCGTTCGGTCAGCACGCTCATGCTCTTTTAAAATCGATGCCGGAACGTCTCGTAGCATTTCTGGATCCGTTCATTTTGTCGTTTGTTTTCCCTCCAGGAGTCGATCCGATCATATGGGAGCAGGCGAAGGTGGACAATCCTGACCCGGAGAAGTAGGTTTCTCATTCGTGGGTTCCATAAACTGCAAAAGTAACTGCTTGAAGTATTCACGCACTTCCTCACATCGCTTACGTTTCATGAAGTATTAGTCTTCTTGTTTTTGAGCTTCCAGGTCATATAATTTGACCGTGTTTTCCCATTTATTGAGATTAAGATTTTTATAATTAGGATTTATTACTGAAGATGATGATAGTAATGAAATGATCAACCTTTAATAATAATTTGTACTTGAGATAGCATGATATCTCGCATAACCCTGACTATCAGCTGATTTCGAGATTCTGATCTTAGTTTTTGTTGAGTTTTTTTTTTTTTTTTTTTTTTTTTAAAGGGAGAAAACTGAGCTTTGAATATGTTTTAGTTTTTTCTAAACTGAAGCAAAAACATGACTTGAACAAAACTGCTGACTTTACACAAAGATCACTTGCACTGTAAATGTTGTAAAGCATAAATATAATAAAACAAATTCTTACAGATGTTTACATGTAAACAGTTCCAGTTAAAAAGAAATTATTACATGATTTGTTTGGCTCGGATAGGATTCTTTTTTTTTTTTTTATTATTATTTTTATTTATTTTATTTTTTTTATTTCCTCTGATATCTGATCTGCTTTCAGGTCATTATTTATTTATTTATTTTTGCCTGATATCCTGCTCTGAGTGTCTCATCTGTGCGATTTCCCAGGCTGATCCCGGTGCCCATGGTTGGTTTTAAGGAGTTGCTGCGCAGGCTGAAGATTCAAGAGCAGATGACTAAACAGCACCAGACCAGACTAGACGTGAGTCACGCGTTCTCCAGCATCCACACACTGGTTTGATGCGTACAGTAGTACAAAGTTAATGTAGGGATGAACTACAATCCTTCATGTACAGTGAGAAAGGAGGTTCCTCTCTGGCTGCTGTTTGGTCATTTAAATGCATTTAGATCCTGGACACGTAACGATGTATCATGCACCGATAAATCGTGATGCACATTTTCAAATCGATGGAAATAAAGATTAACCCCAACTCATCTTAGTTTTTTTTCTAGCTGTAATTGCATTGTATTAACAGCAGAGGGTGCAATAACGCACTATAGCCAGACATTACCGTGGGTAGAAACCGGAGCGCTCCTTATACAGACTGCCAAAAACTAAAGAAAAGAGAAGCAAATAGAGGTAGTTGTTTTATGTGTAAGCTTTTTACATTTTATTTATTTTTATTTTTATTTATTTATTTTTTTTTAAAAGCTTGCTATTAACATTTTCATTTTTAATAAAGGGAATATTTTAGTTATTACGCTATTATATCTTACTCCGGCCTTAACAAATGTTTGTGTTAAAATATTATAATTGGTTATTAAGAAACTGAAACCAAATATATATATTTTTTTTATTGAACAGAAGGAATATTTAAGTTGTTAAAAAAAAACAGGTGGATAAATGCTGCTATTGTATTTTGCTAAATAAAATTTTCTTTCCTTTTTTTTTTTTTCGTGAACCCAATATCATGAATCGAGTTGAATCATGAGTTGGGTGACTCGTTACATGCCTATTAGATCCATAATGAGAGAGGAGCTTGAGAGGAACCAGATTCAACATGGAACCCCTCGTCTTCTGGGTGTCTGATAGCGGGATTATAAACCATTATATAAGAGTACTGGGTGTGTTGAAAGGATGTTCAGGAGGAGCAGATCGGGATTAAGGTTCCTGGGATGAGCTCGGGAGCTTTTTAAATAAATATATAATAATAATAAAAAAAGACCTGTGTTTTTGATAACCTGTTTGGTGGCGTGTGTGCAGATGATCGCCACAGACATCAGTGAGCTTCAGAAGAACCAGGCCACCACTGTGGCTAAGATCACTCAGTACAAGAGGAAGCTGATGGACCTGTCGCACCGTGTCCTGCAGGTACACACCTCACCTTTCCCTTTCCCCTTAATGTCATGGTGCAGGTTTTATAGGCGTGATTTTAATACATTAAAATAAATGACATGCCTCTGCTGTCCTGTTATAAGAGAGAAAATAACAGAGAAATGATTTTCCAGTAACAGGACGCTGCCTTACCCACACATTCTTTACAGTTTATTTCATTATATTATACGTGATTAAAATGAATAGTCCTTCTATAAGGAATAAGCGGAAACCTGACTCCTGCCAGAAATGAGTATTTTCGTTACCCGTGGTATAATCAGAGTTCAACGACATCGAAACGCCGAACATGTAGAGAAAGTAGTGAAATTTGTGTAATATAAGGAGACCTTATGTGTGTGGTTTTGTTGTTGTTTGCGAGTAGGTTCTGATAAGACAGGAGATTCAGAGGAAGAGCGGCTATGCCATCCAGGTGGACGAAGAGCACCTCAGGGTGCAGCTGGACACCATTCAGTCTGAGCTGAACGCTCCGACCCAGTTTAAGGTGAGTGTGAGCGGAGCGAGAACGCGCACCTGGGGTCGTTAAAGACGCTGGCGATTGATGTGGAGGAGACGTTTGCGTGAAGCTTGATGTTTGTGATTTGGTCGCTGCAGGGGCGGCTGAACGAGCTGATGTCGCAGATCCGGATGCAGAATCACTACGGCGCGGTGCGAGCCGAGGAACGCTACATCGTAGACACCGACCTGCTCCGAGAGATCAAGCAGGTGGGCAGTGCGGGGCTTTTATTAGGGAGATTAAACATACATGTGTGTCTGTGTGTGTGTGTGTGTGTGTGTGTGTGTGTGTGTGTGTGTTAACCCCATGTGTCTTTTGTTCCCACAGCATCTGAAGCAGCAGCAGGAGGGTCTGAGTCACCTGATCGGTGTGATAAAGGACGACATGGAGGACATCAAGATCATCGAGCAGGGGCTGCATGATAGTGTACATGTGAGAGCCGGAAAACTCAGCTGACGTGGACACACACACACACACACACACACACACACACACACACACACACACACACACACACACACACACGCACAGACTCTTACACTTGTCAGAACATCTACATACATACACACTCTTACTTACATGCATAAGCGCGTGCACACACTCAGCTCATCACCAAACCAGCATCCTCACATGTAACTAGTGTGTGGTGTACCACAGCGCGCGCACGCACACACACACACACACACACACACACACAATAAACATCTCAATGATCCAGCGTTTCTCTTCGTTGCATGGATTATTCAACGTTGGTGAAGGAATATTTTACACCTAAGCATGAGGATGAAATAAGAAGACAATTAACAGCATTGTCTCACATTTACGTTGTGTGTGTGTGTGTGTGTGTGTGTGTGTGTGTGTGTGTGGATGGATGGGAGACAGATCATTGGAGAGTGATTTTTAGTCAGTTTTTATGTAAATATGACCCTTCATAGTTTTTTCTAAAGCACGCAAAGATCTCTAGTAATGAAGCCCTGAACTGGTTTAAATAAAGTTTTTTTGTTTACAATGAAAATGTCTGAATCATTCTTTACCAGATAAAGCACCACAATCACCCAAAACCTGGGTGAAAGGACTGGAAAAGATCACGCTCACATGGTCGGCGGTCAGAAAGTGTTGCTGCATTAAAGTGTGACGCGATGTTCATTAATGAAGCCTTTACTGGTTAGCCAATGATGGTATTTCAGGACATTCAGTACTAAATCAGATTTTCCAATAACATTTGCAGCTCTGTATGTAAGTTGTGCGCATAAGCTCAAGGTAGTACGTATTAAAAAAAAAAAAACTCATTCTAGAAATCAAAATACAAAATAGCTGAGCTTTGAAAAAAGTTACATTTGCTAAAATATAAAACATTAAATTTCATTCCCCATTTCATGCATAAATGATTGAAGTATCCGGTTTCTTTAGATTCTTTTTTTAAATTTATTTATTTATTTATTTTTATATATATATAATTGCATGCCTTAGGAATTTTCACTTTTTCTAAGTATATTATACCGCATGTCCCAGAGGTCTGGATCCATTGGCATGTTTCCTTAGATTTAATTAAAATTCCATATTTTTCTTTTTATTTCAGATCCACAAACCTAACTTCAAAGCGAACAATAGATCAAATTCTGCGTATACGCAAGTGTCACCAAGTCCAAGGCCATCGATCTGAGCATTTGTTGTAATATCCGTATTTAAATAAATAATTCCATGTCATTAATTGGCGTTGGGTGACGAATTGGGACGTGCTGTTGAAATGTAGGCTATCTTTGGTGAGTTTTTGGTCCTGGAATCTCCTCCGTCCTTCCATCCATGCAGAAGTTTGTGTAAATAGTAAATAGCGTCTTTATTTAAAAGCCACCTGCAGGCCCGAGCGTACTCCCTTCTCTCCATGACAGGATCTCATTCCTCTGCTATGCTGAGCTGCCAGTCAGGCTGAAGCTCCCACAGATGGCATCTTGGCATCAAGCTTGCTTTTTTTTTTTTTTTTTAGCATGACTCCCTATTTCTCTGAAACAAAAAAAAATAATAATTTTTTTTTCCAAGAAAGTGCAAGAGTTCATGCCTAGGAGCATGAGGGTTTGGTGATGGCTGGCTTTTGGACACCTGGATGTGTAAATGTGTGTTGAGTGATGTGACCCTGTTCACCCTCAGGCCGACCTCGCGTCTGTCCTTGACTGGCAGGTGGAAAAAGGGAAAATATTATTCACGTTATCGGAGGCAGATTCCAGCCTTTCATGAGCCGCCAAGGTAGCTGGGAGCCATGGTGTGTGTGTATGTGTGTGTGTGTGTGTGAACATCTGCGTTGAATAAACACAACCGTCTCCACCAAAGCTGGTTATTTATTTATGAAAGTAGATTTTCACACCACGGCAAGATCCAAGTCGTTCCAAGTCCATGTTGACAATATAATATTAATAATGGATTCTACGATGCTCGATTTTCACTTGTGTATCTTCTGCACATCTAGAGGATTAAATCCGGTGTCCACTAAATGCCACGTCAGAGCCGGAACATCTCCGTCATCCGCACCGATGAGCTCCGTTTCTCTCGAAAGCGTTCAGTGTGGTCGTTGTCTCGAGCCAAATCTCAAGTCAGAAACGCTCAAAAGAATTTACTAATCTAGAAAATCCAGAAGACTGGTAGCTGGTATTGTGCGCCAGTGTCAGCACTTTGTAACAGTAAGAAATAAAGCTGAAACTAACTTTAGGATCTAATTTACTGTAGTATAAGTGGTAACTGTAACAAAAAACTGGCTAGAGTTGTTTTAATGATAGACATACTAGCTTGCTGGTGAATAAGGAAACAAGCTGACTGAGACCAGGCCTCTTTTTTAATGGAGTATTTGTCAATTAAAAATGAAACAGAAAAAAGAAATGTCTGCATGCAGGCCCTCGCACCTTCGACGCTATCATCAGATTAACACAACACAGAATTAAAAGAATTCTTTTTTTACTAAGCTGAAATGGTTGATTACAAATTTGTTCAGCTTGGGGAGAGCAACATGTCTACCAAATTCGGTGCATGGACGTGAATTACCCAAGCACAAGAGTCAATGCCGTATGGTGGCGCTATAGAGTCACCGGGCTGCACCCGGGGCCAAGCCTCGGTCCCACAAGCACTGATGTTTGGGCTACATTTCATGAGTTTTTCTGAACCGTCTCAAATATGGACAAGTCTTGAAGAAGAAGAGGAAAGAAATCCTAGTGGAAGCGACAGCTAATGAATTATACCAGAAATACAGAAACCTATGACAAAGAACTGTCAAGATGATGAAAACGTTCTGCTTGATCATTATGGATAACGAAGATAAATGCAATTATTTACCAAATAATTAAGCAACAATTCTTAATAATGCCGCTGACTCCAAAACACTGGAATATATTAAATATTAAACATATAAAGATATGTTTTGAGCTTAATCTCTTTGAAATTCAGAGCAGTTTAATTTCTTGAAAATTCACATTTTCAAAAAAAGAATCAAGTGTCTATGTTTTTTTTTTTTTCACTGTTCACAAATTCAGTTTCCAGACACGTGCTCAGATTCGGCCAGTTATCAGTTCGGATATGGGTTCCTTGTCTGGATTTTCTTGTCCCTGGGTATACCGGATGCTTAAAACTTGCCAGCGCCTGGTCTATGAGGGGCTTTTAGGCTGTCGGAGGTCAGAGGTCACTGCTCCGACCGTGTTCTCCACCAGCCTGAAGGCCTCCATGAACTCGTTGATGTCGATGCTGCCGTCCTTGTTGAAGTCAATGCTTATGGCCAGGTCTGATATGGCTTCGTCACTGATCTCCATCTTCAGGTGGGAGCTCAGCAGCTTCCACGTCTGACGGAACTCCTCCAGTGAGATGAGTCCTGCGAGGAGGAACGGCTCATTAGATCTCTCCAGGTGAAGTCCTGCTACACTTCAAGACTTCTAGCAGTTTTTTTCCATCTCTGTGTTATATACGTGTTTCACCTACGCGTAACCCGAGAGCTCTTACCTGAGTGATCTGTGTCTATAATTCTGAAGATGGTCTCTAGATTGGAGTGGTGTCTGTACATGGTTTCCAGGAGCCCCGTATGAGCGAGCTGGGGAGAGAGAAACGTTATCAGGTTTCACGTATGATCTTGGAATAGTTATACAACTATTTTTCTGTTGAATCAGAAAAGAGAATCACAACGTTTCAGCGTGATTTCCAGGACTGGAACCGAGATCTGTTTACTGAGTCTAGGATTTAATACTTGGTGAAAGATCTATGATGATCCGTCATTTTGTACCTCGTTGTTGGGCTCGGTGATGTCGAGTTCTCTGAACCAGTCGTGGTAGTTGAGCGTGCCGTCCTGTGTGTTGCAGCCCACGAGCTGGGACCGCAGGACTCTCCACGGCAGGCCGAGTCGCAACACTGACTCCATCGCAGCAGCCCAGTGCTTCATGGAGATCACACCTGAGACAGATGATATACTGTTTGTGATCTATCAGGGAATTTGCGAGTGAGTGGCCAGTAAAGTTTGTTCATCCTTCTAGTCCTGGATCATCCAGGTCCAGGTTTAATGGACACATTGGGAGTCAGAATGCCACGGAACCATGGTTCCTCTGTGTCTCCAGGACATTTTTGGGATAATACGCCATCATACGGTCCCACACGCTCACACCTAAGAGAAGCTTAGCATGACTAATCCAGCTACTGGAATGCTTTACGGAGGTGGGAGGAACCTGGTGAAAACCCACACTGACATTGAGAGAACATGGACAGGAACAAAATATGCCTTATCTTTTCTTTCCTACGCGATCACCCATGAGGTCCATCGGGTCTATTGCATACAGAATAATTGGAATAACACGAAAACGGAATGGATCAGTCAAAAGAGTTAAAATATTGATTCTTTGACAACATATTTTCAATTTTTTGTTACAATTTAAGGGTGAGCCAGCCCCTTTAATACCACTCTATATTGTGTGTGTGTGTGTGTGTGTGTGTGTGTGTGTGTGTGATTCACCTGTGTGCTCTGGGTCATACTCCTGGAAGGCACTGATGAGGTCTGACTTGTGGGCAAAGAGCTGTTCCCTCAAGGCTCGTAGAGCTGAACGCTCTGTACGTCCAACACTACACACACACACACACACACACACACACACACAGCTTTATACTAATGTTTCTTTCCTCCTCATTCCTGTTGCTTAATTATTTGTTTCAAGCTTTATGATTTGTGTGGGAACAATCTCTGTGTGTGTGCGTGTGCGTGTGCGTGTGTGTGTGTGTGTGTGTTCAAGATAGACCCTGATTTGGAGACTGTGCTCACCTCTGTCTCAGGGTCAGTTCTCTGGTGGATCTGCTGGCCTGGTACTGGATGACGTGAGGGTTCAAGTCCGGTCCTAATCTTATATAGGCTCCTCTGTTGCTTCCCACTTCATAATAGTTAGATGCAGAGAAAATGGTCAGCACCTGTACACACACACACACACACACACACACACAGAATTGTGACACGTCCTCCTTTGGATTTGAAAAGGAACAACACAAATTTGTAAGGAATAAAACACAACATAGCATGCTGTAATAGGATAATAATCAGTGATGGACTTATATTATATATAATATATTATACATAGGCATTCATTTCAAATGTCATCCTCACAGTGTGTGTGTGTGTGTGTGTGTGTGTGTGTGTGTGTTATATGTATGCATCTCTGACCCTGCGGTCGTGACAGAACTCGTAGCCGTCCTGTTTGCACTCGTGGGATCGGATAAGCAGCTGCAGGTTGTGGCGGTCGAGGACTTCCCGCGTGACGTCAGGACCCCAGTAACAGCCGCCTCCTCGCACCTCGTTCAGGACGCAGCCATCCTGTGGCATCGGGTCGCTCCACAGCATGTCCACTATCTGCAGGAGAAAGACATAAGCAGGCAAGGGCATACTGCAAATACTGGATGAGCAATTTTGTAATGTAAATATAAACGGATATAAAGTATGATGTATTGTTTGCTACTACATAATCAACGTGGTAAACAGGAACAGGACGCTTATTACGCTTTCCTGTAACAGCATGACAGAGAGGGTTTTATTTCTTAGCCATGTATTTTTATTATTAGTGGTAGCTTTACATGTTTCCTGCTAATCCAAAGTGTCCACTCAGGTTCATCGTTCATTATACATCATACAGGTACGCTGTCCTCTGTACCTGCTTCCACTCCTCTGCGTCCGTCTCTGGAGCGTCTACCGAGTCAGAGTCGGAGTCCGAGGAAAAGAAATGAAGCCTGTCGCAGGAGGCGCTGAGCCCCGCCCACCTCCTCCGTTCCTGAAGCTCCTCCTCCACGGAGGGGCTCATGCGGTTGCAGTAGGTCTCCAGCGGGCGTCGCTCATACGTTAAAGAGCGCACTCGTTTCCTGCTGGAGGCGCTGTAGCGCTCTTCGTCTCGGTCCGAGAGCTTTACGGTCTGCCGAGGACGCTTCGGAGGCCTCAGCGCTGAGACATACTGCATAAAGCCAGATTAAAAGTAAGTCCGAAGGAGAAGAAAGATGTTTGCAGGTGCTGCAGTATAACAGGAACTTGTCGCTCTACAACGTAACCATAAATGGATAAAAACTATGATGTGATGTGTCATTCTTTAATAAATAATAAAGTTGCTGCAGTATAGGAGGAATAAAACACTTCAGGACATGCTGTTATAGGGAAAGATTCGATTTTATCACACCAGCCTGTGACTGATTACTTTACTGTAACAGCACAACATGGACTGGTTTATTCCTTACATATTAACGACTCACTTGGTGTCGGTCCAGTCTGGCGACGAGTTTGAGGTCAGTGGTGTCTGAGATCCCTCCATGCAGAATCAGCACTTTCTGGTCGATTACGGTTGCCAAGGGCAACCAGCTAAATATCTTCTGGAGCAGCTTTAGAATCTTCTTCCCATGTACCTGCGACGTCAAAATGCAGGATTAAGCCGGAAAAAGAAGCTGTCTTCCGCTAGAAGCTAGCCTTGTGGAAGCCTCGTTCTTGCAGCGAGTGCGTGGGCAAAGTGCGCGCAGGTAGACAGGCCGATTGGCCGTCTAATCGCTTAATTCAGACCGAATGAAATGATTGGACGAGCTTTTGACAGCCCTGTAACTGCCACCAATGCTGATTTTTCTTTTCAGCACATTTGATTTATTCATTGTTATTGGGAGGTAAAAAGGATTTCAAGAAATATAACAAAAAAAATGCTTCTAAAAATTTCACCTACCCTACCTTTAAGCCTTTCTGTTTTTTTCTCCAAATTTGCTTACCTTGTGCCACTACAGTTATTATTATTTTTACTAATTGTAGATTGTTTTATTAATGTTGTTATTGATTAATTGTTGTAATAATACTATTAATGTATTACAATATAATACAATACTAATAATGTATGGCCGAACGTTTGGGGACACCTGACGATTACACCCATATGTGCTTGTGTTAATGAACTCTTGCTGTTAATTTGTAAACTCCCTGCTAATAGTGAGACGTAATCAACACTACCTGGAGGTGATAAATTTAGCCAGGCGTTCAGCAAAAGGCTAATCTGCTATCCCTGGTGTTAGTAGCAGCTGCTAATGCCTCCGTGAAATCTAATCTGAAATATCTCCCTCTCTCTCTCTCTCACACACACACACACACACACACTGTGTCTGTCTTCCTACAGTCAGTTCCAAAATTATTGGCACTCTTGCTACAGATGGGTAAAACCTGTCATGAAAAACATCTTCGTAGTTAAATATCTTACACGAAAATGTGCCTAATCCAATTGATATAAATGAATAATGAAGTATTTTGTTCAACTCCTTTTCTGTTTCTCCAGGTTTGTTTTTTCAGGATTCTCCTCTTGCAGGTTGTTCAAAGGGTGCCAAAATTCTGGAGCTGACCAGGTTTCTAAAAATTCTGCCCTGAAACTAAAATGTGGGATGGAAACGTGTCTTTGATTATTTCAGGCAGACTAAGTCTCTCTTAGCCAAGGAAAGGCCATCTAATCCTCTAATCCCACAGGTCAGCGCGAGTGACCCATATCACAGCCTGGCTGTTAAAGGCCACGGCTCAGGTTAAGCACGTTTTCGGTCAATAGAGTAAATAAATGCTCCGTCAGGTTGACGCTTTACTGCTATTTAAGTTATTTAAGCGTCAGGAAGTGTGCTTGTGTCGAGCAGGACTCTCACTCACCCTGTACTTCCCAAGAACCTCCTTGGTGAAGCCGTACCTAGGATACAAAGGAGTGAGAGTCAGTGAAGTCGGTAACATTCTGCTTACTGACGAAACCTGGGTTAAGAGGCAAAGCGACACGTGACTGTTCATTTTCCGTAGACGTGTACGACAAAGAGCCACGATTTCTCAATTCTGTTCTTTCAAGTGAGTTCTGATGCAGAAACCGAACCACCTGCTCCAGTGGTCTCTCCAGTCTTAAAAACTCATAACCTTATAATTGTTTCAATTTGCCCTGATAAATGACGTCATTAAACGTGTACATGAATTATGAAGCTCGGAAAGGAAGTCACAGAGATCCTTGGTGCTTGTGGTCGCTTCGCTAAACTGGCACGCCAGGAACGCGCCGAACACGTTGCACACAAACCTAGCAAGCGATTTTCACAATGCTTAGCGCATTGTTTAATTTGTGTTCAGTTAGCTAGAGTTAGAATTTGTATAACAATTCACCCACAGGAAGTACCTCAGATTCACGATGTGGTCTTCGTGGTTTCCTCGGTTGAGGTGGACGTCGTGGGGATACACCAGCTGGAAGGCGAACAGGATCAGCAGAATCTCGATGGAGTCTTTCCCTCGATCGACAAAGTCCCCGTTGAAGACGTACGGCGTCTCCACTGACGGCAAGCCGTTCTACAGAGAAGACGAGAGAAAAATAACTTCGGCTCCAACCACCAACGATGATGTTTGGATAATCAGCAGGAGCATGGCGCTGACATGCTGACCTTGTAGAACACCAGCAGGAGATCTTCGAGTTGGCCGTGCAAGTCTCCTGTAGAAAGAAGGATTGAGGAAATAAAGTAAGACCTCCACTGTAGGAACTCATCATCCTCTTCTTTTTTGTACATAATGTGACTTGTTGTATGATCACACATGTACGTTCCTCACTTACCACAGATGGTGATCTCCTTGCTGTGGCGTGTAGACACCACGTTAATGTTTGGCAGAACCCGGAGCAATCTCCAAGTTTCCCCGAGGAGCTGGAGGACATATCGAGAATGGAGCTGCTACTGGGAATAACACGCACACCCAAAGAAACGGACAGGGAGTCAAATGGACAGATTCTGATTCCTGTAGAACAATGCACTCTTAAACAGGTCAGGAACACTTAAAGCTTTCATTCAGATATGGTTCCTAATGGACATCCTTTCAAGAACATCTGATCTGATACACTTCTGAGAGAGTTCTTCGGCTTGTTCCTCTGGGGGAACCCTGTGTAAAAAACGATTTCCCTTTCACAGGTCACAGTGACGATGCCTGATTGACATGGAACACCTACTTGTTTTTGTTTGAAGGCCTCCACTAGATCAGTGACGTTGCTGACACTGAGAGGAAACGTCAGGTGAGGCCCGGTGTAAACGTCCGGCACCACTATGTCCTTGTAGCAGAAGTAGCGCTCCCATTCCGTGTCCAAGAACACCTCCGGCTCCCGGAATATGTGGGAGATCAGCTTCCCTGAGAGCCAGATTGAGCACGGGAAGTGAGAAGCACGTGTTACTCACGTGACTCAAGACAATTACTACACATGTAGCTCTGTACAAATACGTCGGGACGATTAAACTCCTACTTTCGTTGCTCGCAGGAGTGAAGTGGTCCATGAGGTAGCCAAAGAAATTGTACAGCTGAGGAAAAAGCAAGAAAGGAAGGTTTCATGGCACTTAGCGAAGTTTTTTTTTCTCTAAGATTTGGTGTCGCACAGCACTGTTCATTAACGCACAGAACCCTTATTCTATAGAGTACCTTACATACAGAACTTGTACAGTAAACATGGCATGTAAATTATATTTTAATCAAAAAGGTACGTAAAACATTTCGCTAAACAGATTCGGAAGAAGTCTCCGGTTACTAGTCAGTAGTTAGTACTGGTTACTACTAACCCTAGCTCCTGTAACTGAAGTGAGAACATGTTTTGAACATAATTAGAAATGGATAAATAATATGACGTGAAGGTCTTCAATAATAATAAAATAAAAAAAATTTTGCAAATTGGAAAGTTTGGAAGATGAATGAAACACTTTGGGATGTGCTGTTATAGGAAAATAATCAACTCCTGGCTGAAACGGTAACTCAGCTTCATCACACCAACCCATTTTTGATTATTATTCACTTATATATTACTAAGACTTATTCACACAGTCTTAGTAGCCACTTTTGTCAGTTCACCTTGATCTGATCCTGCTCCCCTGCATACTCGATGGACTGAAAAATGTTCCACGTGCACCGGCGCCTCATCTCCAAGCGGGCCACATACTGCCTGTACCAGCGCTGGATGAGCAGGGCCGCTCGCATAGCTGTACAGGCACACACTCGTTCAATTCCGACTCATTTGTTCTTTATATAAACAGGAAAGGACTGGCTGGACATATCTGAGGTGCTATAGGTTTTTGTATTTTCCATCCCAGGATGTACAGGTGTTCCAGATACAGTACCAGTAAAAAGTGTGCAAACCTTCTAATTCATATGTTTTTCTTTATTTTTATAACTTAAAAGTCACTTCATGTCTTAATGTATTGACGTTTCTCTTTATTTAGTTGAGCGACTCTTGATAATAAGGATTACTGGTTGTGGAACAGGGCTATTTACTGTACGCCAACACTACCTCGACTCGACACAACACGACTGAAGATCTCAAACACATTAAGAAGGAAAGAAACTCCACTGTTTAACTTTAGACGAGAATGAAAAGCGTTCCAGGTGACGACCTCATGAAGCTGCTTAAGATGATCACAACAGTGCGCAAAGCTTCATCACGGTAAAAGCTTAAATACGAAACATATTTAGTTTTTTTTTTTTTTTTACCACATAATTCCATATGTGTTAGATCATAGTTTTGATGTCCTCACTATCGTTCTATAATGTATAAAATGGTCAAAATAAAGAAAAACCTGTGAATGAATAGGGGTGTACAAACTTTTGACTGCTCCTGTGTTAACCCAGACTACTGTATTAACCCTACTGCTTGGGTCTAGTCCTGCTTCTGAATCCTATGTCCTATAGGACGGTGCGTCAAAGCATCCAAGCTACAGCTATAACATAACCGTACGTTAGTTGGTCTGCTGTTAGGAAAGATGAAATAATGAAGTTCCTGATTTGAACACTAGGTGCTGCTAGTATGCAAAATCACATCCGGCTACCGATCTCATCTTCTTTTCCATCTTCTTACCATTAATGCTATTAATTATAGAATCCCAAATAAATCATGAGTTCAGAGGAAAGTTTAAAAGATTGTAACTCTACAACTGAAAGTACATTTTCGCCACTTACGGAAGCTGGAAATCAAAAAGGCTTATTATATATTTCTTTATTTATATGATTATTTATGAATTAATTTGTTCCAATTTGTGGACACCCCTGCAACAGGATATAGGCTACTTATCACTCGTGATTTTTCTTGCTACACATTATTGTATATATTAATTAAATTTAGGATGAATGCAGACTCTAGGTCTATCTATATATTATAATCTACTAAAGGCATACGCTATGCTATCTAGCTGTGCTAACCTAATAGAATTTACTCACCTGTTACAGCTTCAGACAAAAAATATATATAAATATAAATGCAATGTTTTTTGATATATACGAAAAATTATATTAGCATGTAATTATTTCTATTCATTAAACATACCTGGAACGGAAATGTTTGCTAAAGGAAGCAAAGGAGAAAACAACAACAAGAAAGAAAATCATCAATGTCAGGTA
>JAQQZR010000011.1:21002295-21023518 GCA_030068235.1 Notoglanidium macrostoma
GAAGCTGCTTTGAGACAATGTCTGTTGTTAAAAGCGCTATACAAATAAAATTGAATTGAATTGAATTGAATTGAATGTTTCTTACGCAATCTTGGCATCCAACATGAGGTTTGAATATTTCCAGGTCAGGTTGCTGGTTGTGTTTAAAATAGATCTCAGCTAGGATTCTTTATGTTCACCTGTGCTTGCCAAAAACAGTTCCACCGAGCAAGCTGAAACATGCATGCGCACTGCTCGGACAGAAAAATGCAGGTCTAGATTCAATTATTGTCATAGTTTCAGTGCCCATTTTTTTTGGACAGAACCATTCCTTTAATCCAGAGGGTTAACTATTAGTCTTATTGTTTCCTAAAGACTGTTGTGTTCGCCTCACGTTCCTTGCATATTATCGATATTAAACCACACAAGGGCTTGTGTGTTTGTGGTAATCCTCATGGAGGTGATGACACGTCTTCTGGATCGTCGATTATCTATAAATAAGTGTTGACTGACGTGACTCCGTTCACTCTGGCACTGAGCTTGTATTTGTAGAAAGTCTGTCCTTGAGAGAAGGTGTTATTGGCTGATTGGTCTGTGGTAGGTTTAAGCTTTTCATGTGCTGCCAGAGCAGTTGGGAGTTGAAGCAGGATGTTGGTCCAGACTTCATATCAACTGGTCTTAAAATCTTCCTGTGTTTCATCTGAGAGGCTTTGTAGGCCCTTTGTGGACCGTTGAAGCCCGTCTTGGACGAGCTGCAAAACAAACATCCTGAATTAATATCGTGACACAACCTGTCTAGATGTTCGAGTAACTGTTACTAGAACATAATATCGCCTTTTAGCTTTGTTCGTACATTGTAGACGATTACAAATAACGCAAATAACGCAACTGAGCTATAACGATGTTCATAAATGGTCAACAGTTATAATAAAAAAAATAAATCCCTCTGTATGTGACCACTCCAGATGTCATATTTCATTGCTTTCATTTACGATGGTGAGAAACATTTAAACTAAAACCATGGCGTTTGTTTTTTTTTTTTTTTTTTTATTTCTGTTTGAAAGCCACTCTGAGTTTTGGGATAACCATTAGACCTCCAATTAATTCCTGGAGGTTTGTGGCAGGAGGGAAATATGTCACAAATGTACACTATGTCAGTGCAAAAATTTAATTTCTTTCCCTCTTCTTCTCATTTTCAAGATAACTTTCATAAGGCGACGTTGTTAATGGGGCAAGATTGATTGTTGGTGACATTTTCTGCATGAGCACGTTATGCTTATCAATATAATCGTATTGTGATCATGCATAATTTCCTTTTTATATATTTCATCCAACAGTGAAATTCATTCCTGCCACCGTTACACCAGTATTGCTCACTGACATTGTTCTTGATGCACCTGCATTTCTGGGGGGTTACCTTATAATCTCTAACACTATTAACCACACACAATGTTATTTCATTGATTTCTTTCTTTTTTTTTCTTCCCATCTGGCACCATTGACAAAGGCGGTAGAAAAAAACAGAAGACAAATATTCCTTCTCAATCCTTTCCTTTGTCTCATTTATCTCTCCTCCCTCTTGCCATCTCCCAATTGTGAGAAATGAAAACAATGTAGAGTATTCCAAGGCCAGACCTGGTCTATGTGTAGATAAAGCGCAGGTTTCCCAGGCTATTAGGAACAACAGCTATTTCCTTCTCCGCAACGCGCTCCTACTGGACATCGTAGCCCAAGAGACGAGCATCAGCCGTACTCTGCGTAGAACCAAGACAAAGCACAGCCACATTTTTTCCAAAACCGCAGACTCCTTGATAAGCAGACATGTCCCTGGTGCTTATTGTGTCACTTGTACTGGTTGCTTGTCATCCGGGGAACGCGTCCGTCCTCCGTCCTTCAGCAGAAGAACCGGCGGAAGCTCAGTCTCCTCCAGTGACCAGGACGAACAGGTGAGCGCCACACCTCTTTACTTACAAACGTTCTACAAACGTTCTCTTGCTCTTCCAATGGCAAATATCGCAACCCTTCGATGGTGGTTCATATTTGTGATTCGTTCAATGCCAATAATTCTTAATTCGGATACAATCATAACTGCCATGCACGCAGTTTTGCCGTAAAGGATGTTTGGCTTGATGACAAATTCAAAGAACCTTTGCATCTTCCATTTGTGTAATGTTTTTGGAGCCGTAATTAGAGTTGCTTTAACTCGTTAAACTCACAGAGAAACAGACTGACGGTTTAAACATGGGTTCTCAAGGCCAGGCTTTTTGGACTGCCATTCAGTTCTTTAATGGCTTGCGAGCCAGTGATTTGTATGAGCTGCTTTAAAGGAAGAACCTGTTCTGACCCATAATTGGAATCCTATTACATGCTGTTCTTTTTCGTGGAATGAACACTATCAATCTGCCTGCAGAAACAAGTTTTCCACCCTACCTCCATGTCTGGCATGGCATACCAGCCTGCCCACACTCGTGCCTATTTATTAGTTCACGTAAAGGCTTAAAACATGAACTAATTACATTGATAACGAATTTTGAATGGGGGTTTACCAGTGAGAATGGCATAAAAGTGCCTCACAGGTTCCAATTCAAACACTATCTTTAATTATTTCAGGATTCTTTTTGTCTGTTTGACGTGCATGCATGTAATGAGTCACAAATACATAGCTTTTTCTGTACTACGTACTGTATCATGGTCAGTATGTTGTCAAAATAATGAAATATCATCACCCAAGCCCAAGTATTACATAGCAAAATCCATCTAAAATGCATTTCCTAAAGCAATAGGATGGCTTTCTGTTCTCAGCTGCTTGGAAGATCCACTGCAGAGCGTACGCAAGACCCTACTGGACTCTCTGAATCTACAGACCGAGCCTCACGTGTCCGTTCCTGGAATGGCTCAGATTCGTGAGCAGTGGAGAAACGTGTTCAAAAGCACCAGCCGCTCGAGCCCCGTAGAGCAGCACGCAGAAGGTAAATCAATCCCCAGCACTCTCAATTCTTCCTAATGGAATGGATCTGAAGCTGAGCTTTTTGTTTATTTTTTAACTTTTACTGCCTAGGAATTAAATCCCATGCATCAGTGCTCATTAACCAATTCCCAGCCCTATAAACCCAACACACCTGCTCCAGATGCATGAGACAGATGTGCTGAATTAGAGCTGGAACCGAACCTTGTAGTAAAGCAGATCTCCAGGAACATGGCTGGTGAATATTCTGTGTTTTTCTTTTCTTGTAGACAACACACCATCATCCTCATCCTCATCCTCATTATCATCCGGTTCGGGGAATTCAACACAACTCCAGTGTTGCAGGTTTTCTTCCCAGGTTTTCCTGAAAGGTTTGTTTATGCTTCTGAATAATCGTTATCAGAAGTCGATTTAGGAACTGGAGGGCTTATGTCCAGGTTTTTTTTCTAAATGCACTGAAGCATTAAATGGACCAAAAATCTCATTCTCCATCCGAACAAATAAGTGAGAAAACTGCTTAACATTAAGAGCCTATGTAAAATTTATTCTGTTTCCAAAATCTGCTAAATCCCAGCAGCTGTCAGGTTCAAAACTCCTGAAGTCCTTCAGTCAACAGTATTTATTTATTTATTTATTTTATGAATTATGCTTTAGTTTTCTTACGCTCCATTTTCAATATGTCTCTGAAATATCTCATTTTAGCTACCAGAATATAAATTAGGTCCACCTTATCGCAGGTCTTTAAACGAGAAATTGTGATTTTTTTTTTCTCTGATTGTACTCGTTTTGGATATAAACTCTTCGGTTTAAAATTTGAAAAGCTTTATAAAACGTTTGTGCGTAATGAAGCAGTTCCTAATCCCTGACCTCAGGAATATCGTTACATGACAGAGTACATCATGACTTGGTGGTTACTCTTGTATCCACGTTAGATCTGGGCTGGGATGAGTGGATCATTTACCCAGAGAGCTTCACCTTCGTCCAGTGTGCTGCGTGCGTCCCTCAGCAGAATCAGCGCGTGTTGAACTGCAGAGATGATGACCCCTCGGCTCTGGATCCTCCCTCTCAGGTCAGTTCCGCGAACTGACCGAAAAGGCACATGTACTCTACCTGACCCTTATTTTTCATGGACGTGCAGCAAAGTTTAGACGTGCATTTAGGTTACTTTTAGTTTCTTTACGTCAGCGTTTCAGGTTCCAGATCTTCAACCGATCACATTTCTGAACTCGACATGCGTCTCGAAACCAAGCTATTAAGAATACAGAGTACCTGGTACGCAGTTAATGAGTAAATTAGGTCTCTGAAGACTTCAGAGAATATATTTAGCGCGTGAACTGAATGCTGGCGCAAACAAAGTCTTACAAAGTAATATGAAGGTCACAAAAAATCACCAGCTTTAAAAAGAAAAGCAGGTCTGAGTAAAGATCGTTGGTTAAAGGGGATTGGTGACCTTGTGATGTTTACATGGGAACTAGGTGACCCTGCAGGTTGATCGGTGTAAACAAACTACAGCTGAGCTTGCCAATAATCCAGCCGACTTAATCTGTCAAAAAAAAAAAAAAAAAAATCAAGCAAAAGTAATGCGTAAAGCCAAATTGATCAAATAGTTCTTATAGATGGAAGCTGGAAATGAGCAACAATGCAGAAATAAGCTTTATTATGTTACACTGGTTTTATAATAACCTTATAATAAGAAATATACCTACAGTTAACATTTTCTACACTGACTGTGCTGTTTTTAAAGCACTTTGTCAAAGTTCCTGATCTGCACAGTGATGTTCTTGTACTGCAGGAGCCGTGCTGTGAGGCGACCTCACTTGACTCTGTGCCCTTCCTGTACATGGATGAAACGAGCGGCCTTGTTATCAGCTCCGTCCCGCAGACCCGCGAGTGTGGCTGCCGCCATGGTGACGACCCCCAGGCCCTTCAACCGTGATAAGCATCACTTCGAGTACAAACGCCTCCCCTACCTCTTTACGTCACACAGGTCTGCCACCGCGTCGCCGTTACTTACCGATCGGGACAGATTCTCCGTGGGTTTAATAAAACGCAACCCCTTCTGCATCTTTACTCACCGCTTGATGCTGCTGCGAGGTCTACCATAATGCACACTGTAAATACTGACAAGGTTAAGAGCACGCTGATGACTCTGATCAGCTCGTGATTACTACCTTCACTGAAAAGCTTCTTTCCAAAACCTGGAAGTATATTTTAGAATTACAAGCGGAGAAAAATCAATCAGTACTCATTTACAGTTTCAATACGTGTGCTAGATATTTTCAGAAATGTGAACAAATGTTCACTCTCAAAAGCAAAGCCCACGCATAATTTCATCAAATAAATAAATAAATAAATGTTTCTAAAACAGAATCTATTGGCTGAAGGATCGGACAGCTGCTGGGATTGTAGCAGAGTTTGGAAATAAAATTATTTTTACACAGTTGGACTTTAAAATAAATAAATAAATAAATAAATAAATAAATAAAATAAATCTGGACTTTGAGGATTCGGGAAAACAAAAGCCCTTCGTTTTCTTTTTTTGACCTTTAGTGGAGATTCTCTGTGGTCTGTTACTGAACATTCGTGCACTTTTGAGTCAAGGTTAAATTGAAATAATAAATCTGGCTGATCGTTTTATTCACATGACTGTTTTATAGCTTTATGGCTAGAGTCTGGAAAGGGATTAGATAACAGCTACTTGGGTGTTCCTCGCAAAAATGTGGGCACTGCCTCAAGCCTGACCATGCCAGACGTTTCCCTGTCCGGGCCTCTCGGATTGAAATAAACAGCGTAAACAAGTTAGCACAGCGGAGCTGACTTTCAGCAGAAAAAGCCTTTATTCCTGAAGTAGAAGTGCGTATTTTGTATTCATGGCTGTTCAGCGTCGTCTCAAGGCTGGCATTCGGGCGCAGCTGTGCCTCAGTGTTATTGAGCTATTTTGTTCTTCTCAGAAAAGCAGCACAGTTAGGACATTTTGATTACTTAGTATATTATGTGTAAGGTTGTGCTGTTCATGCCATACCTACAGCCTGAGATAGCAACTGCTTAAACTATTGTTTTTCAGTGTCTCAAATATCTGAAACTCTATTTATATGTGATGTAAATCTATTGTCCCAGTTATATTGATTTCATGATTGAACAACCCTCTCTCACTGAATCATGCTTTTCTTTTTCTGACATTTAATGCACATGCAAAGTGTAATGCACAAGGTTTTAATCACCCAATCGATATCTAGACCGATATTATTTTACTTTAGATGTGTGTATCATGTATTTCATTAAATAAAAGCTTCATAAAACAATTTTTTTTCAGTGCATTCATTCATTCAGAAGCATATGCATGGAAATACAGCTTTGCCTTACCTTTTGGGTTTTTTTTTGTTTGTTTTCTGTTGTTAAATCATCCAGCAGCACGAAGGGAACCTATTAGGAATAGAACAAAATACCATTTGATTGGTTGGATTGAGAAATGTTTTCTGTGTAACCAAAGAGAGTTTATCAAATGGAGACAGAAATGCGCAAAGTCACACTTTAATTTCCCGTAAGGTGAGTTCAGTTCAGAGGTTTTTTTAAATAACTTTCGTGACCCTCTCTTGGTTGTTGACTGCAATACTGCAGGCTATTTTATTGCAATTTCCTTTTGGCTTTCCAGGCAGCTTTTTTTTTTTTTCCAGGAGTTGGCTTGTACATCTCTGTAAAACACGCCTCGTGGTTAAAGCATTCAGAATTGCAGCTCATTGGGTATTCAAGATCTCTGCCACTTCTCTCTCTCTCTCTCTCTCTCTCTCTCTCTCTCTCTCTCTCTGTCATGTCCTTCTTAATTTTCTCCCCTCCATCTTGCCAGAGTTTGGTACACAACCATAGCAGAATGCTCTCAGCAGTGTTCAGCCCATCTGAGTGAATTAAACAGGTGGGGAAGGGGAAAAAAAAGAGAGAGAGAAAACTCAACACACACAAGCAGGAAGCCAAGACCAGCAGGAGAAGTGAGAAGTATTTTTGGAAGGAAATGGCGTACGTCAGCTCTTTCTGGCTGCATTGGGGAATGCTAAGTACTGTATTTGCCTTGGTGTTTGCTCAAGACAGCTCGTGGGGCTGCAGTGACAGGGATGACATTCTCAGGGACATCCCTGCCGACGTGAACGCACCGTCTGATTGCACCCTCGACTGCACAGCACGCACGTACAGGGCTGTTTTGGAGCTGCAGTACAGACTTACTATTCGCTTCAGAGACTCACGTGCAGGTGAGCTTGCTTTTGTATGAATTGCAGAATCAATTATTTACTACTCTTTTTTCATGCTGTAACTATTAGAGATTGGTCTGTTTACTTCCTAGTGCTGCAAAGTAAAGACGACTTCCAAATTAATGAAATGAAATCTTAACAGTAATAAACTAAACAAAGTCAGTATTTTGTCTGACGACCCTTTGCTCGTTTGTTCTTCTTCGATAGTAGTCCCGGGTACAATCTGTGCGCATTTGTAAGTTTTACTGAGCATCTTGGAGAATCTGCAACATTTCTTCTGGAGCTTTTTTTTCTTTTTCTTTTTCTTTCCCAGGAGCATTCATTATGTCTTTTATGTCTGAAAAGTAATACGCTGCTTTCTTTACTGACACACAAACATTTTTCAGATCCATAAAATGTCAACTCGAAAATGTTTTTGTACTGACTGAATAATGCAGAATTGGAGAAGAAGAAAAAAAAAACTTTTGCAAATCCAAAAAGTTAAGATTAAAGATCTAACAGGTTCTTTGTGACTTCTGTCCAATACCTATGAATGTATTTGCCAAGTGTATGCTTTGCTCTGATTTTATTAGAGTCTTTGAATTCTTTAGGTAATAATTGTGAAGAATTAAGCAAATAAGTTATTGCATCTGATCAACTTTTGTTGTTTTTCCCCTTTTTTAGGTGAAGCAGAAGAGTATTGCTGGTCCACCAGGATAAAATGCAGCCCTGGTCAGCGTCTCGGGAGCGCGTTTATCCTTCTACCTGTGGACTCATCTGTGGTGAGCAGAGAAACCATCAGACTTCAGATCAACTCAGAGACTAACGGAGCAACTCTGCACCAACACGCAGAGTACTCGCTTTTCCCATCTGAATGTGGGCTTCGCTTCGATGTAACGGAGCACATAGCTGCCAAAGAGCGCCGGGAAAACCTCTGTGTAAAAATAATATCTCAGGAGCAAAGCACCATGGCAAGTGGGCTGACGTGTCCGCCGTTCCTGGTCACGACTTGGGAGAGATGGAATCAGGGATAAACGTGACGGGTCTGTTTCAGCTGTCATACCTGCCATCATTTACTGCTATCCTTAACCTAACCTAACAAAGCATCTGATGCACAGCAACGAGCAATCAGGATCTGTCAGCTAACTATGAGCTAGCACTATGAGCTCCTGCTTTGTACATATGCATTTATTATATTGCCTAACATCAGAAGGCATTGTGTTATATACGTCCAGAATAAACTCTTCAACTTCAACTCTTCAAGTGGATTCAAGTGGAGATGCGTTGCATTAACACGTGAAATTCAGAATGTGTACATTTATAGCTACATATCAGACAGGTTGTAGGTTTTTCTACGGAATTAAAAACCAAAGAAAATCTCCAACTCGTGTGGATTAGGAGACAACAACACAAAAACGGAGGAAAGAAATGAACTCACTGCAAGACCTTTTGTGGTTTTTGTTTTTTTATACCGATGTATAGTTTTTAACGTAAAAACTAATGCATATTGTTGATACTGAAAGATATTTTTCCATCCACGGGTTCTTATTCCCAGATAGTTTGCTGGTTTATGTGAAAAAACAAGGTTTAAGAAAGAAAAAAAAAGGAAGTTGTTTCTGCATTTGTGTGTGTGTGTGTGTGTGTGTGTGTGTGTGTGTGTGTGTGTGTGTGTGTGTGTGTGTGTGTTTTTTTAAACATGCAGTTATGTGAAGATATTTTCCTGTTACTTATTGTCTCTATAAGCTGTAATGTATTCTTTTTCAGCAGTCCAAATCACAATAAATAATTTTGTACCTATATTGCAGTGTTAGGAGAGTAGTTTGTTAAATCTTGCTCAAAACTTGATTTAATAAATCTGGAAGCTATACTATTTCACGTATTAATGAAATGGCTTTTGAGCAGAGATTGCACCCAAGTAACATTTCATTTGCATTTGTAAAGTTGCAAACGTATTTATAATTGAGGATTTCTTTGTCATTTATAAAGTAGAAACTTGGAATAAAAATTAAACAGACTTCTCACGATGTAAAATAATGTCTTTGCTTCAGTGGCCTGAAAAAGAGTTGCAGCAACATGCAACAGTAAAGAAGACAAAACTGTTTTTATTATTTACTTTAAAACAATCTATGCAACTGTCTTTGTATTGGGTGTTATGTCTTTTAAGCCTGGAGTCTTCAGTCATAAATGTAAATATGAACCCAGAGTCTTCCTGCTGTGAGGCGACAACGATAACGACGGCAACACCGTGATGCCCATAATTACTTTAAATAATTTGATCATTTATTCAAAATGTATTGGGAAATGTAGCTTATTTACACCGGTCAAATGATCCGCACTTACTATTAACCTTCTAACCTCTGCAGACTCACCTCACTGACAGACAGACATGTGTGTTCTGCCTAACAATCTCTAAAATTGCATGAAGTATATTTTGATTAATTATTGCGCTTGTCGAAACACTATCTTGTTATCCCGTGGCTGCTTCTTATCTTTATGATTATACTTCCAGGATTAAGATACTTTGGTTCAACTGTATTTCGTAGGTCCTGTTACTGCATCGATGGCTATGACTCCTCGTTTTGATATTGCACTCGCATCCCTCTTTTTTTTTTTTATCCCTTTTTCCGTCCAGTTTTTCCCTTAGACGTTGAATAGGAACACTTTTCAATCTGCTCAAAATATGACCTCCAATCTTACTAGACGTGTTCTGGGCAATACTAAAGAGCACTCAATCACCTTTCATCCCTCTGCAATTCCTACTTTCTGGTTGTTTTTTTATCCCTCGCTTTTCCCCCATTGACTTCAATTCTTTTTTTCCCCCATAGACTTTGAATGGGAAAGTTTTCAACCTGCTCCCATACAGACATTTTTGAAGTAATACCTCCAGACTTAATAGACATGTTCTGGACAATATAACTAAACACTCAATGTCTTTTCATCCCTCTATCACTCCTGCTTTCTGGTTTTTTTTTATCCCTCAGTTTCTCTCATTGTCTTCAATTCATTTTTTTAAGGCTTAACTGCTAATCTTAATATAATAATAAACTTTCCTATCTATGTAATTTCTTAATCACTCACACACTCACTCACTCCCTCACTCTCTATCAGATCCATCTATCCATCTGAAATTTTTTTATTTCTTATTTTGCATGCACTAGTACTGCCTTCGGGAAATGCACATCTAGTTATATGTAATATAACCACTTGTAAAACAAAGTCAAGCAAAGCTGCAAATACCTGTAAATTAATTGCTATATTGACTATACCTCTAATTAAAGACACTAACATGCAGAAACCTCACATAGTACGTCAGCACAATGTCTTCAAGCCTCAACAGCATCTCAAAAACGTTCTTGCTGACTGAGTAAACAACTGAACGTGTATTTTTTGCTGCTACTTTCAGTCATCCTTAATAACAACATGAGAGTCAGTGTTGTAGGACAGCATATGGTGATCTTTTTCATCTCTACACTCTTGCCACGTAACTGGTTAGACTTGGTGTTTGCTGTGTTTATGAATCATTCCAAGGGATTTACAAAAGAGGTAAAAACTGAATCCAAGCATAGCTGCTAGCTCAAGGAGTGATACTCGTGTCAAAAAAAAACAAAACATTAAGTATAGACATGCAAGATAATTGTAGCGTAACTGAGACATCCAAAGGTAAACACAAGATTTGGAGTAATTACAATTATATAAGAATACTCCAAAATTACAAAATGATTAAGGGAATAGCTTGTGGGTGTGTATCTGTTTGGACGTGTATGCTGTATAATGGTAAAACTTTGCTTTTTTTAATTCAAACTTCTGCCCTCTAATTGTGCTGCTTTCACGTAACCTCATTAGTTTGACCCAAAATTAGCCATATTGCCTGTTTCATTTTGCTGATAATCATTGATCTGAAATCGAACCACTATAGCAGTGATGGCTTAATGGTTAAGGCTCAGAGTTACTGAAGGTTGAAGGTTCAAGCCCCAAGCTGCTGTTGGGCTGTTGGGTAACTCTATCATCTCTGACCGCAACTTCCTAACAAGCTAGGATATGTGAAGAAAAGTATCTCACTGCTCTGACAAGTAAAGGCTTCTTCTAGAAATCAACATGACAGTGGTGCCCCCTATTGGTCAAGTCTGCGTTTACAGCTGTGTGTGTGTGTGTGTGTGTGTGTGTGTGTGTGTGTGTGTGTGTGTGTGTGGGTGTGTGTGACTGCATCCTGTTCATTTTAACCACAGAAATGGTGTAGCAGAACCAAAACCAAAACTTGGTGTAGTCACAGTTAGAGGGAGGTTGTTTTTTTGTTTTTTTTTTGCAGACACACTTTATGAGATGGACAGAATTCCAACCTCTTTTCGTCCCTCGAGTCAACCATTTTCAGATACCTCACACTCTTATCCTGCACATACACAGTTAGACGTACTCAGTTATCAGGTTCCTGTCACTCCAGGTCTTCTAATTCATTCGAATGCAACAACTTCCATTTTGTTACCCACAAGAAATGCTTCGGTTCATTATGCTCCAGGTTCCACTGAGAACCTGCGAAACTGAACTTCTTTTTTTTTGCTTCTTATCAGTTAAATGAAACTAAATACTTTCAATATCTGTCATCCTTCACAGCCTGTTTCCAGTCATCATGTTCAGTTGATCTTATCTCATTTTTGTTTTCATTTTTTGACCAAGTGGAAGTTTGATTATTTATTTATTTATTCTTACATCATCTTACGTTACGTATTATTCATTCAGGATTCACTGTAGTGTCTTAGAGGATTCTGTTGATCATCATTTCCTTGTCTAATGCTAAATTGTTATTTATAAATACTTCTTTTTTTGTGAAAATGAATACACTAGTCAAGGACTCCCATACCACACACTTCGGTAGGTGGCGATAACCATTTTGAGCATATGCTTCCAGAGTAGACATCACTATCATGACTATTTATAAATGAAAAACTCTTTCTCCAAATGGTGATGGGGAAAAGGGAAAAAAAACAAAACATAAGGAATGTTGCTTACATGGTTTCTCTAAACTGGAAAACTCATGCAACCTACTGAAATCCTCCTGCATCCATATTTTTAAATAATTGGGGAATTTTATTTACAGTTTACAATTTTATTTATATATGACCTATAATTTCATCACATTTCCCATCAGAAGTGCTAAAAGCAAAAGTTTGAATCATACCAGCGAATGCTAAATCAAAATATCAGGACATCTGAATTTAAGGGAAAGTTGGTCAAGACAAAGTCAGAGCCTAAATACACAAAGAATGGCTAAAGAAGAATAATGTTAATGTTTAATTAATATTTTGGAATGGCCAAATCAAAGTCTGGTAAGCTGCAGCTAATGTTGCACTACAGGGTCTGTAAGCAGGTGCACATACTTTTGCCACACGCAGATATGTAATATTGGGTTATTTATCTCAAAAACATAAATGACCACATATAATATTTGTTTAATTGGGTTCTCTTTATCTACATTTAGGACTTGATGATGAAAAATCTGGTGATGTTTATGCAGAAATACAGAAAATTCTAAAGGGTTCACAAACTTTCAAGCACCACTGTAACTACTGAAATACAACATGTTTCCAGCGATACACAGCCAAACGTGCGTATGCTCTCTTAACTTTACTCGTTTGCTCATACACGGGAAGGAAGCCTTGGTGAAATGTGGCTGATTATTTCATATCTCTGTACTAGGCCTTTCTATTTCATCATGATACAATTGTTTTGTTCTTGTGTCAGGTAAAAACCCTCATCTCACATAATACATTATCATGTATTAGTTATCATCAACTTCAACAGTAACAAGTTTCACACAATCCCTTTTTTTCTTCCTGTAATAGACAGCCTTTAGAGGGACTTGTACATGCATTCGTAGTAAAGGCAAAAAGGTTTTAGCACCACATGAGGCTTCCTGGCTTAAATGGATATTAGTCATCATCCACGATAAGAGAAAGCAGAAAATAATGCTCAGATAAATGGACCATTTGTTCCTGAAGAAGTACTTCTGATTCAAAACAGAACTTCCTGACACTCTCTCCGGGGTTTCCAGGAAATTAACTTACTGAGGAGGAAAATGAAGGAGAAGGATGTTAGGAGCTGTAGCAAAAGAGAAATGAAGTTCAGGTGGAGATGACAGAATAAGCAAGGGGGAAAAAAAAGGAAAGAAGCTGCAGCATGACGAGGATGTGGTGGAAGAACGCAGAAGAAGGAAGGTAAAGAAAGAAAAAAGGGGTAGGAAATGTATAACCTGCTTTCCAGCCTTGCAGCTGTATCTATGCCTGAGGACTTTAACTCGGTCCATTTACACTCAATGTTCTTGTTCTCACTCGACACAAGCGAGGCGTCTTTTCAGAGGGAGGAGTCAAACCTTTTGTCAGATGTTCCAAAGCATGCCAGAAAGCTCTTCTGGGTTTACCAAGTAAATCTGGCCATGGCCCCATCCAAAGAATCCAATTCTCCATCCTGTGGTGATCAGTCGACAGTTCTGCCTCAGTGTTCACTCAAGTGTCCAAAATATATGGCTGATGATACAATCGCAAAATTGTTCGTTGACCTTTCACCCAAGGTGCTCTGGTCCCAATTACATTTCCCCGTGTTCGATTGTCTGACAACAATACCTATCAGGTCCAGATCAAGGAGGAGGAGGACATTCCTCTCATTTACAACTCTGCGACATTCCCAACATGAACACTGAATTCCCCCAGGAGCACTACGGAGTCAGCAGGAGGTACCTTCTGTCTCCAAGGAGGCTGAATATTCTCAACACAAACAGACAGGTTTCCTTCCTGAAACATGAAATCTCATGACAGCAATTCTCTTGTCCACTGGGAAAAACTCCACTAACAAGGCCCTCTGCTTGGGATCAGTGAGTATCCCTCCATATCCCATATCCTCCTGAGGTCTAAGAAACCCCCCCGAGCAAGATGTTTGGTACCAGAGCCATGTGCATGAAAGGACGAACTATATCCATTCCATATATTTCCATCTAACCCACTAGGCTGTTTTCTCACCAGCAAAGTGACATTCCACATTCCCAAAGCCCGTCCTCAGGGGTGTAGGTCCATCTGCCCGCTGCACGACCAGAACTATAAGGACTCAACCTAGCAGGATTTGAAGTGTTGTGGTTTGAACCATGAATCATGACCCTTGAACCATTATTAAGTGAACAGTTCCTTTCTGGGAGATGAAGATGTACCCAATATTCCGCATGAAGCCCAATCTTTACTCTTTATCCACCCCAACTCCAGTTTGTCTGTGCTGGGGAGGGCTAATCTGTGTTGATCTGTTTTGCCGTGGGTCACACACACACTCTCACACACACTCAAGCTGCCTGTGTATCCTAGGGCTGGCTCCGGGCCTGGAAGAGTCGGGATTTGAGACTAAGTTGAATGGGGGATGTGTAGAATGATGAGGCTTAGGGGATCTGAACATAGCTCACACACAAACACACACACACCAAAACAAAGATGGTTTACAGTCTGTTGTTGGTCGTGATCACTGCCATCATGAAAGGAACTGTGTAATCAATAATAAATTATTTCGGTTTTCTCCTTGACCCAAGAGTAACCAAGTAGCCAAGACATGTTTGGTGAACTGGAGTAAGGGAACCTAAATCATCATACGCTCACTTTAAAAGATGGTTCAAGCACTGCTTTAGCTGAGAAAACAGAAAGTTCTCGCTGTAACAGGGGTCTAAATTCTGCTATGGCTTCCTCTGTGTCAGGAAGTGGTACAATTGGCATGTCTTCTGTCACTTGGTACATATCTTACTTATTTATATGCACATAACTAAAGCAGAGACACTGCGGGTGTCAAACACAGATCCTAGAGTACAGCAGTACTGCAGAGTTTAGTGTTTGTCCTGCTCAAGCAATTAACCTCATGAATTGGGAGTTGATCAGCTGAGGTTTGTTAAATCAGACAAAATACACACTGAAGTAGTGTATCTCCGTAAGCTAGGAGTCTGACACCTCATGCATAGTGAGTGTGGAGCTGTTTGAAATAAACAACAGCAACACAAATTAATCCGCAAGTGTGTATCTGGGCCAATGGTGGAATGTCAAGCACGAGGCACATGTTGACTTGGAGTGAGTGTACCTGGTCCCTCTTACGTGCCAGCTTGTCTATGGACTTTGCCTTCCTGAGAGCTGTGCTCTTATCTGTCCCAGACCTTTGTCAACACAGCACAATTGAATCATAGGTAAGGATAACGTGAAAATACAGCTGGTTTTTTATAACGATGCAGGCTCTGCCATGGTTTCATCATTGATCCATGTCGATTTTGGAAACCTTATCTATGTCTAGTGAGTTTTGCTAGCGTTAATGCTGTGCCACTTGAAACTGGTAAATAAAATCAGGCAATACTCAAATACTCGACTATAACCCGACACATTATTACTTACCATTGGTGGAACCTGACATTTATTCGTATTTCTATTCTTCTAGAAAATGTTGTTCTTAAGGGTCTAGCTGAAAACAGGCCACAGCTCTGTAGCTCTTTTATCAGCATGTGAAAGCTGTATTCTGGGAGACGTATGTCCCTGAGCGCAGCTGATATTACACGATTGTCTGGACAGGCTTACAAAAAGTGGAGTCCAAGGGTGCTCTCATAGCTCCTTTCAACCATTAATTTAATTACTTTCCCTAGGATGACCAATTAATTTTCCTAAAGCGACCTCTTCATATATTGATGCCGCACAGTGCTGTTTAACCTATATCTACTTATGACACTGATAAGTGCTATATTTCATTCTATAAATGTTCAAAATATGCCTTTTAAATAAATTACAAATGTCTGGTTGCTCACGAGTCCAAACTAGCAGCTTCTTTTGACTAGCGATTAGCAGAAGAAGTGACATTAATCATAGATGTAGCTAGTTAAGCTATTTTCCTCATGTAGCTTGTAAAATAGCCAACTAGTCTTATTTATGCGAGAGTGCGTCGTGAGAATGTCGATTTTGATGTGAAATAACGCAAGATTACTTGGAGCTGCAGCCTCTCAGGTCAGCGTCCGTGATTCGGACCTGAGCATAATTGGGATACTGTCTGCATGCAGTTTTGCATATTCTTCACATTTCTGCAAGGGTTTCCTTAGCTCCTACCAAAAACCCATCCCAGTAGGTGAACCGGCTTCTCTAAATTGCCCCATGAGTGTGTAAATGTGTATATGTATATGTGTGTGCCCCATCCAGGATGTGTTCCTGCACTATACCCAGGGAATCTAGGACAGGCTCCAAATCCACCATGACTCTCCTCTTGCAAGAAAAAAAAGTCTGGTACATTTCATCAGCCTTTTTAAAGGTGGCCAAGAACTGGCTCCTTTAACAAGAATTTATCTGACCAACCACAAACATGGAAACAGCCAATCAGATTGCGACGGTCGAGATTCTGAAGGCTGTGGCCAGAAAAGTGCACAGAAGACATCTCATGCGTGGACAATCTGCTGAGGCTAAGACTACCGTTAGCCTGACCTGAATAAAAATCCCTACTCTTACTATTATTGTATAATATGAGGGGGTTAAATTAAAATTGTAACTCCACTTGTACAATAAATGTAAAGAATACAATACTAATAACTGCACCCACCTTCAGTGAAATACACAAAGGTTCTTCCTGCCTGTGTTTTATTCTAATTATGATATTTTTTGTTCTTCATCAATATAATCCGATTATATTGTAAGGATTATATTTACACTAATATTAAAGCTACCTAATTATACCCAACCATGTTACCAATTCATCTGACCAGAGACCATTAGTGTCACCAGCTCTACAGAACCATCTCCAGGAGCAAACCATAATAGGCAAAGCCCCAACATTAACCCCAGACCCCCCCCTTATGTAGTAACCATGTTGCTTTTATCCCAAAAATAAATGATGGACTTCCATAAATAATGCAACCACGCTTTGACATGGACCTAATTGCATTTAAGGGCTGTTATTGACATATAATTGCAATGATAAATCATTTTCAGCTCTTGGTCTCTATACCACAGGCATGTAAATAAAAAAAGGCATTATTATAAACAGTGTAATAAGTGTATGTTATGTTTTTTTTTTTGTTAGGAAACATGAACATCATGTTGTCAATAGGAGTTTTCTAGTTCTCACACACGCACGCGCCCCCCTCTGTAATATTTTGGCACGCTCTTTCAGAATAACATGCCCATAATAGGATCCATGCGGCCGTACCATTACGGATGGGTGATAGGGGTGAACATCTGGAGCTTTCCAACGTGACGCGACACGAATAGATGAGATGTACCGTTTTCTGAAAGTCACACTCTACTTACTAATTGTGTATTAGTCGAATTAGGTGTTTGGTGAGTGTGTACGTGTCGTATAAATCTTATATAGCCGAGTCGATACGATAGCAGGCACCCCCCCGGAAGCGTGGATGACTTGGATGGTTTAGGCCGGTGAGTCCAGGGATCAAGCTCCTAGCTGTTCTGCTACAATAAGTTGTGAACTATGAACGATCAATCCTACTTTTGGCATTTATAAATGAATAAATCTATCGTTTCGGGTTGATTGTGACGCGATGTGAAAAGACGGATTTGTGCGGAGAAGTGCCAAGAAGCTCCATGGCAATCAGCAACTTCAAATTTGGCTCATAATCTTTATTTGGCTTGGCACTAAATGGCTGCTCAGTCTAGGTGAGTACTTTAAATCCCTTAACCAGTTTTATAATTAATCCAGCTGTTCCACAGCAGTGACATCCTCGCTGATGAGAAGTTTTTGTTAATGATTTGTCGACAAACGACCTTAAAAATTCATCCATCTAACCAAAATGGTGGGTTTTTTATTGTGTGTGTTTTTTTTTTTGTTTTTTTTTTTTTTTTTATATAAAGTGTTTGTTGAACATCCAAGTATACAAAACACATGAGCAGTGCTGGGAAAACATCTGGAGTGGAAATCCTGATCTCATGTGTTTATTATTGTTATAATTGATATCCAAACATATATAAAGTGACTCCTTTTAAAGCAAGTAGAAACACCCTGCTGGTCATTTGGTAAACTGGTTAGGTCTTTGCTCTGCTCAGCTTGTTTACAATACAAAATAAATGAACCTCTTTAAGGATAAAGTAGTTGTCTCTGGACTTCCCATATAGCAATAAAGCCTGTCAGCTCTTTTGTTTTGTGGCTTATTAAACCACTCAGTCACAGATTAGTGAGTTAAGCAAAGCTTCCTCTTGATGGTTCAAATAAAAAATAAAAATTGATAAATAAGCCGTCCATGTTTCCGGAAAGGTCTGGAGAAAACTAGGTAATTATGGTTAATCGGTGAAGCCAGTGATCTCGGGGAATTAAATGAGTCCGATTTCCTGTTTCACTCCGAAGAGAGAAAAATAAACTCTTAATAGTCGAATCTGAAAGCTGTTGTTTACCAGCAATCTAAAATTTTTGAGTGGAATGTACCGGGTAAATTAGCAGCCAGCTGCAGACACGGCGAACGCCGACTCTCAATCCCGAACCCGGGATGTTCGGAATGCTGTAACGGTGAAATCTGACGTTAACCTCGCACTATAAACTCCAACAATATTGCAGGTTTTATATATACATGCACACACGCACACAACAGCTCTGTTGAACTCTCAAATCTGATTGGTCCGACGGTGTTGACGCCTTTTCTCTAACTCGTCATGGTGTCTTTAGTAACAACTTGCAGTACAGCTGATTATTTTGACAATCGAAGTCTGTTATTTAGCGAAGAAAATCGGCCGTACGAGAGGAAGAAATGTGCCATTGTAGGAAAACCAGCACTTTGTGTTATCATCATCATCATGGACCATCATGCTGTTTTAGGCTTTACGTAACTTCCAGATGTGTGACGTGTGACGCGAACGTCCCACGATTTGTCAAATGGTGTCACTTACTAATTTTTTAAACAATTCTCAAACAGTCAAAAAATGAGAAATGAGTCGCTGTATCATTCTGATAAACTACTCAAGGCAAAGAGGAATCGCTTTAACGAGGCAGCGATAACGACGATTCCGGGATTTTCCATAAGCAAATGATATAATAGGGCCACTTGTATTGTCTCTGCAGGGTTTTTTTTACTGGCTTTTTAAGATCATCCTCTTTTAAAATGCAAATGCTGTAAACAAATACAGTGACGGGCTGGAGATCATAACGCGGGGCTGGGCTACCATACCCAGAATTCATCGCCGACGTTCCTTCCCAACCTGAGAGATCGGACTCTAAAGCCGGAGCGGCTGAGCTGGACCGGGACTACTTTCCAGCATTCGATTTGATTTATTTCCTACTTGGAATCTCAGGAAGGTGCCTCCGACGTGTGATGTCATGCCTACATGCTGCTCATCAGCAGTAAACCAAGCAGCTATTCTTTCCTTTTAAATGAGCTATATACAAAATATACAAGTGTTTGCTTTAGATCAGTCGACACGCAGACATGTTCGCTTGTTAAGTCCGACGATTCGGTTCGCTGCTTTGAGGAGGAAAATGTTCACTCGTCACAGACACGGAGGTGTCCGTGTTTTTTACCGCCCCCATTTTGTAGGTCAAAAAAGATGTAATCTTGAGTTTTATTTAGCTAATTTGAATGCAGAATCAGCTCTTGCTGTGTCTGAGTGATGCAGCGGCGCTTTATTCCTTTGGCCTGTCCGGCTCGCTCGCCTCGTTATCTGAAACAGATCTTCGTAAGCTTTAACGCTAATACCACCATCAATATCCACGCACTCGCCGTCTCGTAGATCGTGAACTAGCCGAGCCGAGGCTCTGCGGTAACTCGAGTGTGAGGCGTGTACTGCATTGCATTCTGGGATTCCGAGACTTAGCCGTATTTGGCTAATGCGTCTACACTTGCTGTGTCTCTGGAAAATGGCAAGGAAAGTTGTTTTGAATATGTTATTTTAGCTAACCTGAGTGTTAACACTCGTGTTTGAGGTTGTTGTTGTTTTGTTTTTATTAAACGCCATTGTAACTGCGCTAGCAATAGAACTCTCAAAACAATGCATCAGTTAAACACATTACAAATCCTTCAAAATAAAAGTCTGATGTTCTTCAAGGTGCTTTAAAAACACACAAAAGGCCAAACGTTCCTAATATTGTGACGGAACACTTTAGATAAACATGACTAACGGTAGAGTTTGCAGCTGGTAAACTTGGCGTACATCCATCCTCCTGCAGTCGTGTTGGGCAACTCTGAAAACACACGCTCCTGCTTTTATTGCGTATCACAGATAAAGGGCAAAGAGAACAGGATTATTTATTTATTTTCAGTTGTCCTAGTTATGAGTAAATTTCAGTAACCGGCTCTCAGCCAAGCCACCTGTCACACAGCGCTGTGTGTCTGTGTCTGTGTCTGTGTCTGTGTCTGTGTCTGTGTCTGTGTCTGTGCGCTTCATGGCCACTGTGTCGAAATTGTGCAAGAGGGATTGATTCTAGCTCTTTATTTATATACGGATTTCTTCCTTTCCAGCCAGGGGTTCCCTTTTGGTCTCGCTGTAGAGCTGCTGTTACTCAGTGAGGAGCGAAAAAAAGGAGGAATAAACGAACAGAATAGAATATAAAGTGAATAATATCCTGGAAAGGTGAGGGAGAAAATCGCTTCTTAGATGTCGTGATCGTCCCAAATAAACTGTCCGCGGTTCAGAGTGTGTACTTGATCGGAGTGGCACAAGACGGGTTCGTTTCGATTTGCCAGCCGGGTTTCCGCAAAAGAAACGATTTGAAAACATTTCGACGGAGCACGATCGCGTCAAGTGGTGTTTGGCGATGGAAGCTGGGTGTTCTCCTTTCTTACAGAGCGCTCTTCTTGTCTGTTGTCATGCGACTTGTAACGTGTTTCCATGACTAATTCTGTGAAATATCGCTTGATCGGATCGTCCAAAAAATCATGAAAACGTTTTGGTTTTTGACGTTTGAGTTTGTTCGTTTTTTAATTCACGTGCTTCCTTTACTAATAATTTCTGTTTGTTTTGCGAATTCTAATGTAAGGAGGTTAACGGAAACACGGCTATTGCCGTGAGTGTGTGAGTGTGTGAGTGTGTGAGTGTGTGAGTGTGTGAGTGTGTGAGTGTGTGAGTGTGTGAGTGTGTGA
>JAQQZR010000011.1:21028427-21045522 GCA_030068235.1 Notoglanidium macrostoma
GTGTGTGAGTGTGTGAGTGTGTGAGTGTGTGAGTGTGTGAGTGTGTGAGTGTGTGAGTGTGTGAGTGTGTGAGTGTGAGATGTTTTGTTTGACTGCTAAAAGCTGCGGCCGGCTGCGACCGCGACCTTTCGGTGACCCTGCACGCGATTGGTTAATCCTTTATCCCTAAGGTGAGCGGACAAGTGGCGCACCTGGACGAATTGAGCAGTGTGTGTGTGTGTGTGTGTGTGTGTGTGTGTGTGTGTGTGTTTCAGGTTGGATTACGAGCACAGCTCAGGATCGCCTTTCTCCTGCCGGAGTGTGTAAGCGTGCGCACTCTGAACTGTTTCGGCGTCGTGTGGAGCAAGGAGCTTTTTGAGCTCTGGCCTTATTCTCTCTCTTCCTGTTGCTCTCTGTGAGGAATTTCAGTTCAGTGACTGTTCAAAAGACTACGCGTGCGTTTGCGTGCAGAACGGGAAAGTTGTGAAGTTATGAGTGCTCTGTTTTCATTCATTTGGAAAACAAAAAACGAAGTGGCGGCGCGCTGAAGATCGGTGGAAGAGAAGGGAAAAGCCGGAGCTGATGAGCGAGGCGGCGAGGCGGCCTGCGCGCGGGCACAAGCGCGCTGACTAATCCCCAGCGTCTTGTCATTAACACGCTGTAACCCCGTCGCTCTGACTCATGGCCATGTGGCCTGCTTGCTGATTGGTCGGGAGGTGTTGATCGGCAGCTCTGGCTGTGATTAATGCAGCTTTATTTGTTCTAAAAATCCAACTATATCGTTACTATAGCAACTGCGCGTTATCGTCGGTATGGTGAACTCTTCTGTACGGAGACGTTTGTTTAGGGAAGGAGTCTCCAGTGTTCGCCTTGTTACAGTCACAGCTGTAACCGAGACGGACAACTTCACGTGCTTCGGGTTTCCTTTTGCGGTTTCTGCGTAACGCGCCGAGCTGCGGCTCGAAGCTGGCGACGGAACGGCTGTTTATCGCCGCGATAACGGAAGTCGGAGCCAGAGGTAACGCGTCCCGCGAACGTTCCGCTGCGTTAAAGCTGACTATACCTGGATTAAAACCATGCCGTGTCGTGCGTTTAACGGATTAGTCGTCATTGTTGACGCGATGCTGTGGTATAAGGGGGAGAAAAACATTTTGGGGCAAACTGTTTTTGTAAAATAATCAACTTGGGGCATCACGCTAGTGTGTCGTTAATTATTTTCCTGTAACGGCGTGCCTGCATGTTTTATTCTTTACGTGCAACAGGCTGCTGTTATGTCATGTCATGTTCAGTCACAAATTCAGCCTCGTTTTTCAGTCCAGTAAAATGTGCTGCTTTGTCTCTCGTTTCTCTGCCTGGCTTTGACTTTGACACACACACACACACACACACACACACACACACACACACACACACACACACCCTCCCTCCCACTCTGATAGAGACAGAATGTCCTGAACTTCGGTACGTTCTGCATTCGGAGCATCTAGGCCACTGAGATCCATGAGCCTCTAACCGTAACGGCAGAAAGCGAATGAGGCAGAAGCTCTTCTTCACTCTTTATTTGTTTGTTTGTTTATTTATAAATCTTTTGTTTCAGTCATTTCGTGATTCTGCAAGTCCTCTGGTTTGTCCTCTCGATGCAAATTCACCCAGACTGCGGTGGCACTTAAGTAAACGTGCTGACTCGAGCGTCTCTCCGCTTTCCCACGCCTCGCACTATTTTACACAAAAGAATTTTTTTTTTTTTTTTTTTTTTTCCCCAATTGCGCTTTTTCTTCTGCTGTTTAAATGGTCCAGACCTGAACATTTTCATTACGACTTGATTCAAGAGCTAGCGTTTAGCAGTAATCCTGACTAGCGCTAGCAATCAAAACGCCATGACATGGGCAAATGGATTAAACCAATACGCTGCGGTGGTTTTTCTTTTTCTACATCATGTTTCGATCCGCTTGAGCTAGCATTTTAACCGTTTCCCTTGCTTTTCATTTTCGCGAAATGGACAACAGCTTAAAAGTTGTGAAAATGCTCCTGCGTGTGAACGGCGTGTGAACGGAGCCGTTTACAGAGACGCCGTTAACCGTTTGGTCAAACCTGCTGTACAAAGCGCTGACACCGGGGACTGGGAACGTCCACGTTAAATAAACTTCGCCTTACAGGAAACGTCGCCATAACAACCATTAGCCTTTGTTCTTTGGTCCCAAAGTCCAGTTGAATGAGCTGTTACTATAGAAACGCTTCACTGTACTGTAAATAACTCTGATTTGGGGTTTTATTATACTATATTATTATATTATACTTTTATATTTGCTCCGCCCGCTACACCTGACTGACTTTCCAATTCTATGAAATTTAAGTTACCTAAAGCAGAGAGCCAAAATGTAAAAAAAAAAAAAAAAAAGAGAGTAGCCATATTTGATATCGTAAATTCCAGCAACTGATGGAGCCTCGACTCAAACGTCTTTCCGAAACGTCCGTCTTTCTCTACGGTGAATCTTTCCTGCTAGGCGCGCTTTCGTACTTTACCCCTTTACACTCCAGAGTTCCTACTTTTGTTTTGTTTTTTTTTCTATCCTAAATTAATAAGAACAGCTCAAATTCCAGTACTTTTTCTCGCTGCTGCTTGTAAATGGGATTGAATAGGACTTTTCCCCCTTTCTTTTCCTTTCTAGCAAACATGCTGTAAAGTTCTAGTCTTGATCTGTTCGTGCATCCGTTCACCTTTCTTTCCATCGTAAGGTTAAAATTTGCATGGGATTGCCCATTTGCTTATTCCGACAGATGTGCTGAATCCGAGCTTGAAGCATCTCCGGCTGAAACCACAGAGAGACGCACACACCACCCCGGCGTCGCGCTTCCTGCTGCAGCCGGAGTCATGGCCTCCGAGGGCGAAGAGAGAGAGAGGGGTGTGTGTGTGGGTGTGTGTGTGTAAATAAAGGACAGGGAGTGTGAGGTCTGAGAGAGTGAAAGTGGAAAAGCAGGGGTTAATGTTCCAAACTTTCCTTATCGGTCCATGTGTTCCTCGGCACGTGATTAACGAACACCTCTGTCACGCCGCCCGTCACGTCTGATCCGGGTCGGCTCTCTGGTTGCCATGGCAGTCGAGGTCACGGGCGTCACGGAGACGATGTTCTGCGAAAACGAGAGCTCTGACCCTCGGACGTGGATGAGATTTTCCTGACGGGGAGCCAATTCCGAGAGCTTATCAGAAACGAACGCGAGTATTTACTCAGTCGATCCCGTTCATCATTACAGCGATTAAAGTAACGCAGCTGCAGAGCACAATATGGCTTCTACGGTAACGACGTGCGTCCGGACGCGCCACTGTAAAGGCGTGGTGCGGGTTAATCGCTAACACGGCGAAGCTTCTCGTTTACGGCAGGAGTCTCCGGTGCCGGAGCTGAAGCTGTAACAGACTCCGGATCGAAGAGTTTAACACCGTCAAAAATCTACAAAAATACATATATTTTTTGTTGTGTTAACTTAAAGGGGACGGAATGAGCGTTTCGCGTTTTAGCGTTTGGGCTGCAGCTGACCAAGTGTTTGCTCTCCAGATACCGTGAAGTGTCTCACATGTATATTTTGTCGTCGGTCACGCAGACGACAAACGTGTCGGCGTGCGCATGCGTGACGCTTGCTGTTGCTTTTCGAATAAAACCTCCTGCACTGAAAACCGCCTGTTTTTTGAGCCTGATCCCTGAAAATGCCCCATGCAGGCTTTTGGCTGTTTTTATAGATGACGTCATTCTGTGATCTGTTGTTTCTGTTTAAGCGAGTCGGCGCGGTGCGGCGCGTCTGGCCTGGTGCCAGCTGCAGAATTCAGGGCCAGATGTTGCGTGTTGTGTTACCGCAGCCCCTGTGGACCCTTCGCTTAATCACACCTGTCCTCATCCCTCCACCCTGAAGATATCTTATCTGGAACACGGGCTTGGGTAAATACGGGTGACAGCTTGTGCAATAAAACAACAGAAATAAATATACATGATGATAAATGTCAGGTTAAAGCCTTTGGAAAAGCCTAAATGGTTTCCAGCATTCATTTTCGAGTCCTTATTTACTCGAAAGCAAGCTTTTTTTCCCTGCTTTTACTCAGTGTGGTAGTAATTACAGGCCGACCTTGTCGGAATGACGTCGCACCGCGCAGTTTTCAGTGGAAAGATTGCACTTGGCAGTCTGTGAAGCATGAGTAACTTCTTCGCCGTTACATCCAGTGACTCACTCTGACTCACCGAAAGGTCACACGGCTAATATCGGCCTTTTCCTTTGTCCTCGGTCTCGCAGAACGAACCTCCCGAGTGGCCGTTTTTATCACGCGCGGGAGGCAAAGCATCACATCTCATCACTTTAACATAATTGTTCGCCGTTATGTCTTTGTTCCGAGTGTTAGTCATGCAGTCGCTGTCCCTTCTGGACATCAGGCAGGCTGTAGTAAGGCTTAGTGATGGCAGAGTGTAATTCAGGAACCAGGTTTTGAATAATGGAGAAAATGCATGAAAGGAAAGAAATATGGAGTGCGTGTAGCGTAAACATAAACTTGTCCTATAAAACCTGTGAACCACACCTGTACGGTTTTTAAATCCCTTCATGTGTTTCATATGCGTGTTATTGTAGAAATTGTAACGTTCCGATGTTCATAATGTACAGTACATCTATGATGATTGCTAGCAAATTGTTTGAGACTTTGATTAGTTTGCCGTTACAAGCCGTGTGTAAAGTCCTTGGTATGAAAGATCTCGGTAAAACCTTCTGTGGTTTAACATCTGTTCGTGTTTGTTCTTTTTTTTTTTTTCTGGGGGTGTACACAGCGTACGCGAAGAACTGAACGTCCTGCGGAGGAAAGAATGGGAGAGGAGGAACCAGGAGGCCCTGCAGGATAAGGAGCTGTACCAGGAGAGTACGCCGCTCTTCGGGGAGCCTTACAAGGTGAACGTCAATCATTCAGACCTTTCTGTTCTGGCACAGGCAGTGCGTATAAAGCTAAAGCCAGCGTATAGTGTGTCATGACTTCTGACTTTCTAAAAAGCATCACAGACGCACACTGCTCATGAACCGAGATTATAATTACTCTTGACTAAAATGTGACGCCAGAATGATCACACAAGGTCTTAACTGCTGGTCGCTAACAGAGAGCGGACACTAACGCTCTGTATAGATTCACCAAGTTAGCAGCGAAGCTAAACGGAAAACAATCGCAGGGATATGATGGCTAGCTAACGCGAGCTTGCATGGTCTTACATGGGTGCAAAGTGTGTCATGTTAGCAAGTTCGCCAGCATCGTGGGATATCATAAAGCTCGTACCTGACCAACCGAGTGCTGTTAGAAACTGATCGTTGACAAAATGGAGGAGCTGCTACGAAGCGGTCACGGCAGACATCTCCATGTTCCACTGACACGTCCTAAGGATTTGTGTGTGGTTTTTTTTTTTTCCTGCTATAGTCTCAATCTTGTCATTTGTTAACTAGCTGGTGAGCTGATTAGTTGAATTTGAAACCATGCAAACGATCTTGCTCGATTATGGATAGGGGATGGTGGATGGAAGCGAGTCTCGCACTGCTTCTTAGAGCTTACGTCATAATTTAGCATCTATAATTTATAAAAGTGTTGCTCCATGGGAAAGACTGGTCTCTGCTCGGGGGGTAGAACTTCCCAGCTGGGTGTTCCTCCTTTAGCGATTCTGCCAGAGGTGTGTCCATTTTAGGGCAGTTTGGAGGCAAGACAGGTTAATTTGCCTTTAAAGTTGAAATCTGACACGGCTTATCTGTAGACGTGGATCGACAGGCCCTGAGGACGCTTCTGGTTCAGATGAACATGGACGCACGCACGCATATATGAATTCAAAAGCCGGTGTTTTTAATGAGGCCCCTTGGAGCCTGTCTGTCAGGGCTTCAGGATGAGACTGAGAATTGAGTGACTGATGGATTCTCGGGAGAGAGAGAGAGAGAGAGAAAGAGAGAGAGAGAGGCAGAAGGAGGAAAGGTGAGGGTGCCTTTTTTTTCTAAAAGTAGGATGGTGAGCCGTCTGTCTTCTCTCCTACTCCCATCAGACACCCATCTGCTCCCACAGCTCGTTATCTGGCTACGGCAGTTAATTAGGCGCTTTGGAGAACAGGAGGTGGTGGGGAGAAAGAAATAAGCAGTGTGTGAGAGATGGTGAAAGATTCTTTTTTCTCTCTCTCTCTCGTATTTAGTGTCAGAGAGACTGGCAGTGTATTAGTCCAAGTGTCTAGAAATGGAGACATGAAGGGAAGGGAAATGAGACGGAGGATGAAGCATGTGAAACCTGTAGTCTAATGTTTTAAGATGTTTAGTTATGTAAAAGGTTAGGTGGTGGCCATATATTAAGTCGCGGTATGTCCTGAGTTCAGGGCAAGATCTGCGTCGTGTCAGCCAACATCGCACACATTCAGACCTTTAACGTGGATAGATTGGATTGCAAGTTACAAAAAAGAAGAAAACATCCTTTAGCAAACTTAAGGTTTCCTCTGGACCGTACCTGTTTGTTTTATTTTTCTCGCTGATCCAACGTCTGGAAAGAATTTATTTGTAGTAAGGAAATTATTAAACCCTGGTCTTGAGTTCAAATCTCTGCGGTCCTTGAGCAAGCCCTTAAGTTGCTTGGTTGTATCCTGTCAAGTTGTTTTTATACCCTTTCTGCGAAAGGTAGAAGGAGGACCACGAAGACGAAGAAGAAAGTTGTTACTCGGTGTATTCTAAACTAGCCGAAGATCTCAAGAAGTCAAAACAAACCAAAAAAGAAGTCAGTGTAGGACTATTCAGGACTGGCCTTGGGAAACAGTCGGCTGTGTTTACGCGTCGTGCCGTCAGAGCAACCTGCCTTTTAAACGTCGTTCAGGGCGCTCGGTGGCCTGTGGACGACAGTTGTGCGTCCACTTTAAAGTGCCTCGACGGTTGTGCCAAGTCGCTACATGTGTCAGCTGGGCCCCGTTGAGCTTTTCGGTTTAAATGTTCCATCCACCGTTGGCTGTCGTTTACGTGCTAGGATTACAGTTCCTGCTTGAGTGTGCCTTTCTCAGGGCTCAGTAAAGCAGTATGGCTGTATTTCTGCAGCGCATCCACACCAGTGATTTTATTGCTCCTGTACACTGTGATTGCAGTCTTCAGCAGACATCTGGGCCTATCATTTGGCATGGCAAAGAGATGGTAGATAAGGAGGGTAGATAAGGACGTTCTGCTGAGATCTGGATGTTGACCGTACAGAATGTCGTTAGCTGTGATCGTGGCACATAAAGCTGGGGATTCGAAACCTGGGAATTTAAAAACAGTCCTCGCCTAAGAGTCTCAAGCTAGCGTTGCCTTAAAAGGGCAAATTAGCTGCATGTCATAAACACTGACGCATGATACAACCGTGATGGAAGGTTTAGCATAAAGGTTAGATTGGGTAAAATATCACAATACGTGGAGGAAAGATTATAAAATGACTCATCACGATTGTATAATTACTTGAATAAAAAGGTTCATCTTTTGCCCCTAGACAAACAAAGGCGATGAACTGTCCAGCCGCATCCAGAGGATGCTCGGTAATTACGAGGATGGGAACAACTTCCCGTATAACCAGTGTGATGGGTCAACCAGGGATCGACCCCCTTCGTCATCGTATGGACGTTCGGGGCTCAACATACACAAGGACAAAACGGATCCCCCATTCCAGAGTTCGTCATCCTACGGAAGCACTAAACAAGGCCACTCGGGCCACAGCTCCTCTCTGCCTTTAAAGAAGTTCCCGATCCCGGACAACTCCATCCCAATCCAGAGCAAAGACGGTCCCGTCAAAACCCATCAAACAAAAATGGACTCCTGGTCCGACACGAGAGACTACGCCATCTTACCACCTGATCTTCCGGACCTTTCACCCCCCGCAGAACCTTTGTCGCCTTTACATTCCAGCGATTCGGAACGGGACATGGACAAAGACAACGATGCCAATGAGCACTTGCTTTCCCTCCAGTGCAAAAGTTCTTCCGGAAGGACGGTGCCGATGCCGGCGCATCACTCAGAGGCCCAGCAAAAGGACGCATCCCACCTGGGTGGAGACGCCCCGATTCCGGCTTCCCAGAGCTTTCCGCTTCCGCTTTCTTCCAAGCCCAACTTGGCCAACTCCAGGAAGCCCATGGCGTTGGTCCGACCCATGGACGGACCCGACCAGGTCAGCAGCGAGTCCCCGGATCTAAAACCATCACCCGATGACTATCACGGACAGCCTTACGAGAACCTGTCAGATCTGAAGAACGTAGGCAAGCCGAACCTTCCTCCACTGAAGATCCCGCTACAGTCTGTAGAGGTGAGTTTTCTCTTTCTTTTTTTTTTTTTTTTAAATAGTCGCCTAACCAGCCTTATTGGTGGTGTCGCATATTTGTTTGACATTCTTGTCGCTTCTTTATTGCGGCGTTCAAACTTTGGTCCGCACCAGAAGAATGTGACTCATGCATGCTATTCAAGGCCCTGCACATTTTCATGCTCATTACTTTGGCGCTGCTAATTTCCCAATCTATTTTTTGAGATATTGTCGAATCAGAACGTAGCTTGACCTTTTTACATCGCATTCCACAGAGCTTCATTTTACATCCCAGTCGGTCGTTATGTTTTCAAATTTGTCCACTTGAGAAGAGTTTGGGTTGGCTAGGGTTAATTAGATTTGTCTGTTAAACGAATGTAATTGAATTATGACCGGTTGCTCGTCCGCTCGCAGAGGAGATCACGCGCTTTTGCGGAAACGGCGTCTGATGTACGATGCTGTTTGCCAGTGAGCTTGAAGCTCTCGCTTCATCAAAGTAAAGCTGGACACGGGCAAGGAAAGGAGGAAAGGGCAGGTCCGGCCCAGCGTTGAGAAATTCGCACACTCCATAATTTACATAATTGTGGTTTTTACCAAGTTCCTGTTCCGTTCCTGTCAAAGGGAACCTCCAGAATATCACCGAGTGAACGGCTTCGTTAGTCTCTGGGTGCTTCAGATTTCAGTCCTGTCACGGTCAAGGTGACTTTGAGCAAAATTGTAGATTTGTTATTTGATGTTGATGCCATTTAACCACCCGACTGAGCGATAAAATGGTTGTTAATCTGTATCACATTGTTGTTTCTGTGGTTTTTCCTCTTTGTCTTTTCCTTTTCTTATTTTCCTTTGGATTTCGATGTAACATAGCCTAGCAATACCTAGCCCCTTTTCCTTTTCTTCTCCATTTCTTTTCCTTTTCTTTTCTTCTCCTTTCCTTTCCTTTTCTTTCCTTTTCCTTCCCCTTCCCCATCCCTCCCTTCCCCTTTTCCATCTTCTCTTCTCTTTATTTTCCTTCCCTTTCCATTCCCTTCATTTTCCTTTTTATTTGAATGTAACGTAGCCTAGCAACACATTATGATCTCTTGTTCAGTACTTTTTTTTTTTTTACTTGCCAGTGTTTTCAAATGTCATAAAGGTCTCGATCGAGTCCGAATCCGCTCGTCCCGACCCGAGGTCATGACCAGACGAGCGTGAGGGGCTGCGGCCGAGTGTTGGTAAAAGCGGTACACGTGCCGCTGCTAAGTGGTGAATAACGCTGAATAGACCGTTTCACTTCTCGTGCTAATCCAGGTCAGAGCAGTGACTCACTCCCTCTTCCTCATCCTCATCCACCCGCACCTGCCATCACACCACAGAACACACACCTTACTGCACACACGCACGTGCACGCGCACACACGTGCAAACAAAGATGATAATTGGAATGTTTGGAATATTGAAATTTTTTTATTCTGTTCAGGTCTGCACGCTTTTCCAAAAGAAATGTTTCCATTTCCGTTATTGTATTTAATTTTTCTGTCTTTTCTTTTCTAAACTCCCTTTTCTTTTTTGTCATTTTTCTTCTGCTTTTTTTTTCTCCTTTTTTGTCTTTTCTCATTTATTTCCTCCTTGTCGATATATTTTTCTCTCCTTCTCTTTTCCCTTTTTTCTTTTAATTTCCCCTTTATTTCTTTTCTCATTTCCTTCCATTTTTGGCATCTCTTTTATTTTCTCCTTTTCTGTTCGTTAACTTTCTTTCTATCTCCCCTTTTCTCCTTTGCTTTCTTTTGTTCTCATTTCCTCTCTCCTCTTTTTTGTTTTTCTTTTCATCTATTCTTTCCTTTTCTTTTTTCTTTTTTCTTTGTTTCTTCCTTTTCCTTTGACTTTATCATTATTCGGTCTTTTGTCCATATCAACTCCTTTTTCTCTTTTCCTTCCTCATTTCCTTTCCTTTTCTTTTCTACACTTCTTTTCTTTTTTCCTTGTTTTCACCTTCTTTTTTTCTTTTTCCTTGTCATATTTAATCCGACATCACTTGGTGCTCACTCGCTCTTACAGTGAGGTGCAGTTCTCACTCACACTCTCTCTCTCACTCACTCACTCTCTCACTGTCTCTCATACACTCACTCTTTCTCTCTCTCTCACTCTCTCCCTCACTCACTCACTCTCTCACTGTCTCTCATACACTCACTCTTTCTCTCTCTCTCTCTCACACACTCTCTCTCTCACTCACTCACTCTCTCACTGTCTCTCATACACTCTCTCTCACTATCTCTCTCTCTCTCTCACCCTCTCTAACACACTCACTCTTTCTCTCTCACTCTCTCTTGCTATCTCTCCCGCTCTCTCTCTCACTCTCAGTTCTCAGTCTTATAATAAATACATTGCTTCCTCTTCCTCATATTTTTTGTATTATTATTATTATTATTATTATTATTTATTTAGTTTTCCTCCCAAGCTGTAAGAAGGGAACCTGATGTGATCGTTACTCGTTTTTCACTGCCAGATGTTAAAGCCTTGTCCTGCATGAGGCGAAAAGAAAAAAACCCAGCTTTATTATTATATTGTGCTGCATGAAGTCTTACTCTTATAATTATGAAAATGTGAAGACGAACAGAACGAGTTCCTGAATCTCATCAGACACCCACAGAAGCTCATCAGGAGCGTCGGGGATTTATTTCTGAGCTGTAACGCTACCTCTCTCGTCTGTCCCGTGTGTGCGTTCAGGCTTTTTTTAGCTTCATCTCCATCAACTCCTTTACTGTTTCACGCTTATCTCGCTCTTAAAGGTACGCCTGCTCCGCCTCTGACGTCTTATCTGATCCCTGAAGGAGAAAGGAACATGGAAATGCAGCTTGTGTTCAATGTAAACAGAACAGCAGCCAGGCGCCGTTCCGAAACAGCCAGCAGATTGTTGTTGTGAAAGCGGGACGTGTCCACACAAGCGGCTCGCAGAACCCACAACCGGTTCTTTTTTTAAAATTTTTTTTTTTAAAGAAGCGCAAGCGTCCAGTCCAGCGTGAGGAACAGCCGACACGATGAACGTGTGAATTAGCTCACTGTTGTGTTATTACAGTATCGTATACACGAGAGTGACAAATTAAAGGAAAAACCTACGTGACATGTGTCTTGGATATGGTTTCTATAGTAACCACACATTCTCAGAGACTTGTACAAAACATACAGTATGTGTAATCGTTAAAATGTTTCCTTACAAAAAAGTGTGTGAGAGAGTGGGGGAAAAAAAAGGGTCTGGTGAAGAACTGACCGTTTTATAGCTGCTGTAGCGTAAGTGAGAACCGGAGCAAACTTGTTTCATGGATGTTTCACAACATTAAATGTAACTATAAATAGATAAAATAAAAAAAGTGTTGGTTAATTTTAAACAAATAAATATTTGTAATCTTTGGCAAATTGCTACAAAGCCCCATAAGGGTCATGGCGGGGATTGTTTATTTATTTATTTATTTATTTGTTTGTTTATTGGAGCTGGTTTTGAGAATGCTAAAATAAATCCCCAGCGTGCTCCTTACGGGGCTCAGTAAAACGCTGCCTGGATGTCGTGTTGCGTCGGGTTCATCACCACCTTCCTGCCACTGTTGATTATTTTCCTATAACAGCATGACCCTAACATTCGAGTAGTACTCCACACAGAATAAACAGCGTTCTGCTGCTGCGCTGTAGGTTCCAAACCCCACGTATGTTTGTGGTTTTGGGACATGTTTGTATTATTATATATTTGTGCTTTTTTATAATTGAGGCTCCGTCTCGGTCGTTAGAGGAAGGCGTCGGCGGGGAGACGACAGCGAGTCTTTTTTTGGTGCCAGAGAACTTTAATGATCGTTTAAAAAGCTTAAACATCATTTTAAAGTATAAGGTAGGTAAGCGAGTAGGGCTCGGATTACGCGTGTGTGTGTGTGTGTGTGTGTGTGTGTGTGTGTGAGAAGTGCAGAATGTATGATTGTGCAATAGCAGGCAGCGGTGGTGCACACAGGCAGGGTGTGTCCGCAGAAAGCCTGGCTCGTGTCCAGAGAGGCAGTGAGAGAATAATGAGAACCTGCTCACGGAGACGGGTCACGACACGCCGACGGCTGAGTCACCGGCCATGTTTCAGGAGCTGGAGAACTTCGTTTAGTGGCAAACATCTACTCGGGGTGTTCAGAGAACACCTCCGTTTGGGTTTGAGTGGCAGCACCAAGTTGTTTTAGTACAGATCTCTTTTAAATGTAGTCAGATACATATACAGAGTTACAACCTATTCAGAATGTAATATGACGGGGTGTAAAACGCATCAGTGAGCCAAAATCTTGGCAACAAAAGCACAAACGTGAGGAAGAAAATCAAAGACAGGTCAGCATATTCAAAAACACGACGTCGACGACAAAAAACTGAAGTTTGCGCAATCTCAACAAGCAAACCGAAAAACAAGCAGCAAATTCAGAAATACAACGACGAAACCAGGAACAGAACCGTACATTCGGAACCACAATAAAAAATAAAAAAAATCGGAAACGCGACGGCAAGACCAGAGACGCCACAACAAACCAAAGAAAACCCGCAATAGCAAATCGGAAATGAATTTCTGAAGCAAAAACACGACGACCAATTTGAAAAACGCAAATCGCAACTACAAATCCGAAAAAGAACCCCCGAGAGCGTTAACGGAACACAGAAAAGGGGCGGTCCTTACTGAAGGTCTCATTCTGGTTCCTGATTGGGCGTCGCTCTGTAGCGATCACGATGAAAAATAATTACGCGTATTCATTCTCTTACGAGGTTTAACCAACATTTAACGTGAAGTTGCATCGTTAAACATGTTATTATCGGATGACTTTTTTTTTTTAGCTTTCGCACAGATTTGCGTTAATGCCGTGAAATGTTCGTATCACACCTGAAACTACACCTGATGAAAAATAAACAGGTATAAAAGCTTCACTGGCTTAATTTAGGCTCATATTGCCTCTAACTTTAACCATCCGACGGTTCTCGCATCTCTGGCGCTTCTTAGAGCGACAGGCCGAGCAGCCAATCAGCGACGAGCGTGTGAATAGTGACTTTTTATATATATAATTTAACTTATCTTCTTTACCGTTAGCTTATCGTCATAGCTCACGTCGCTGCCCCGTTTCGTAAACTCTCCGAGTGTCCCGTGATGGATTTGTTTGGGTTCGGCGCGACCACGGCGTGTGATACTCGCGAAACTCGTCAGCTTTTGATTACAACCAGCGGACGTCTGATCCGGTTCTCCTCACGACTTCAGGTGACCTCTGGCTGTGACTGATCTGCCTCTGCATGTGTCAAATAGAAGTCAGAATATTTTTAATTAATTAATTAATTAATCTCTGATAAAATCCCAAGGGCAGAGGTGAAGTGAGGTCGCATCGTAGCTCTCCCCTGCTCCCAACTGTGACAGATGGACTGATAAACGCTCACTTTTTCTGCTTTCACGGTGCAAAACGACAAGTCGATACTCGTTTTTGTCTCTAGTGGCCGATGCTTTTGTCTCTCCTCTTGCTTTTTGATCTTCAGGTACACTTTCGGGTTCATGCGTAACGGGTAGAGAACGCTGTGCTACATAAGTCGTTTTAAGTAAGAAATAAAAACGATGACGTGACCTGGATCCTATAAGAGCACGCCCTGAAGTGATTTATTCGCCTTATGTCTCAACAGTTTGTCAACGATTACAATCAATAATGGATCAGCGAATGGAGCATCATGCTTTTTTCACCTACATTAAATGTATAAGAAACTTATACTAGCTGTAAGCAACTCCTTCCATAACCATCCAGCTTTAACGATTGAATTCGAATTACAGCCTCACGTTTATAGAAAAGGAAACACTGCGTAATTTGAGAACTTCGACAGCGCTAAAGAGAATTATTTTAGTATTAAACGTCAGTCCCCAGTCCTGCGCTTTCCTGCTTCGTAATCAACCGGCTTCGAAAGCTTCCTCATAAACATTTTGACACGGGCCTTGTATTTTGTCTCTGTCGAAGGAACCGCAGTCTTGCACTTGCACTGGAAAGTAGGTCACTTGCACAGGAAGCGTCTGGCTAACTGCCGCTCCGTCGTGTGCTACGGTTTCCCAGCTTGAAGGCGACGTATGCATGACTTTTCTGTTTACGATTTATTTATTTACCATTATATTTTTGTTTTGTTTTTTTCCTTACAGTACAGGTGAAAATTCTCACTTAACATTAGGTGAAAAGGTAAAGTTCTTCTTGGTACCCTCAATGGTTCCTGAACTTTCATGTTCAGAATCAAGGCAATGAAAATAAGACTTTTGCCCCGTGGTGTTTTGTTTATCAAAAAAGGAAAATTGTTCCTGGTTCTGGTCCATTATGACAGAATAACATTCAAAAACTAACGCTATGGCTAGGTCAATATATAAATATAACTACGTTGATAAAATATCCTCAGTTTGACACTACGATCTGTGATCTTTGTATGCGAATATAAAGCTGCATTGTTGCTGTTTGTTTTTCAAATGTAACAGAAGAATATCAATAACATCCAAAATGGCGACTCGCATCTACTTGGTGCGGACTGCTGCAAATTCCGACTGCTGTGTTTGACTTTCGTTAAGGTAACGTAACAAAACATTCACTTAAAGCTCGCGTTAGCTGTGGCATTAATTAGCCACAGTAATTTTATGTCAATGTAAAGTTCTCCCAAAACGTGTGTGTTTGTGTCACCGGTTGGATATGAGACCTTCGCTGACCCGGACATTGGACGATACGCTCTGTCCCAGTCTGTTTTTCTGATTTCTGAAGTGTGTGTGTGTGTGTGTACGTGTATTTATCCCTTTGTGAGGCCGAAAAAGACCAGAGGTCCTCAGAATGATAGGATCCTGTTAAATGTCCTCACAATCCCCCGGTCCTCACAAAAATAGTGTTTAGTTTTTTTTTTTTTACAGGGTTTTTTTTTTTTTTTTTTGGGGTTAAAGATTTCCTTTTGGTTGCTGACGTCAGGGTTAGGTGTAGCATTCGTTAGCTAATTATGATGTCCGTGGAAGGTCCTCACAAATTCTAAGGTCTGAAAATGCAACTTTTTTAATTTAAATTTAAATTGCCAAAATATTTCTTTTATGTTATTGAAGTTAAGGTTGTCGTGTGTGTGTGTGTGTGTGTGTGTGTGTTCCTTAGTTTCGCCTTCTTACTGAGTTCTCATTGGACAATCATTCCAGCTGGGTTACAAAACCAATAAAAGACCCGGGAGTGTGCGTAATTAAAACTGGTGCCATAATTAACCTTCTATTACTTTTTAAAGGCTTCCTACTGTAATTAAAAATAATTACAGACATGTAAACACTTGCAATTACTTCGGTCTAGCAAACTAACGAGACCGAATAATTAGTGTATTTACGTCCATTAGACGTCCCTGTTTTGTTTCTTCTGCAAAGCGACACCTTATAATTCTTGCCTTATCACAGTTGTGACATTGAGTTATCAGTGTTTTTGTGGTAGACGTGCCACTTATTAGAAGATCGAGTCCGAGTGCTCAGAAGGTGTTGATTAGTTTTCTATAAGAACAGCTCTGAGATCGGTGATATGTATGCTGGACAAAAGAAAATGTGTAATTGTTAATATGGTGACTTTTTTTTTTTTTTTTTTTTGCGATGTTTATTTAGCATGTTTGGAAGGAGTCTCCAGTGTCGGTGCTTTGGACAATCGGAGGAAAAGCCGTGACTTGGTTCGCATGATTAAGGACGTGGGGTTTATCACGGCGTCTCTGTAGCAGCGTTTATTGTGTTGTTTTTGGCGTTAATAACAAGCGAGTGAATGATCATAGCTGCTATAACAAGTGAGAACTTGTGTCCTGGACTTTCCTTGAATGCAACTGAAAGCTAATGAAAATCATGACGTGTCTTAGTTGGACTTGGTTTCATCATCACACCATGCCGTTGTTGATTATTTTCCTACAGCAGCACGACACACAGATACAGATACAGATACTCTGGCCAAAAAAAGACGTCCATTTTCTCCTTCCTGCTTTAGCGTGGCGTCTTCGGCTCGTCGGTCATGGAAGGGATCGATGATGTCACTGAACCGTGTGTATTTTTGTAAATAGTTTCCACCACGGAGCTTGGAGTTCCCTCGGCCGGAATATCCCAGGATGGTGTAAACTCCTTTAGGAAGGAGTGTCAACATTCCTCAGGCTTCTCGCCAGCAACAAAACCTACATAACACACCGTGCAGCTCGCAGGCCTCGCTCAGGTTTTACTCTCTGCCAGGCTCTTGTGGAATTATATTGAACAATGCAATAACCTTCCCGTGTGTGTTTGTGTGTGTTTGTGTGTCCTGATTCCAACACGCAGTTTTTAAGTAAAGTATAACGATTATTTTGGTAATCTGTTAGTCTATCGATTAGTTTGAATATTTTAAATATGTACTAAATGCCAAAAAACAATACTTGTGTAACTACATCTCATAAACAAAAAAGCGTCATAATTTAAAAAAAAAGTGGGATACAGAATAAAGTGGCACTTAGTGTACCTTAATTACCATAATTATCAAAACTAGATAGAATTGCACTAGGAAGTAATGTGCTTTACAGGAACACACACACACTCACTCACTCACTCACTCACTCACTTCCTCTACAGGAACCTTTCATTGCAATGCAAAAAATGTTAACATGTGACATATTTGCGTGAGTCGAATCATGTGTGTGTGTGTTTGTGAGCGAGAGAGAGTGACTGGTGTCCTGGGATAGACTGCGGCTCCACCTGACTCTGATCAGGAATAAAGTGATTAGTGAAGATTAATAAATGTTGCAGCTCCAGACAGACGTGTAGAGGAGGGGAGGGGCGTGACGTGTAGAGGAGGGGAGAGGCGTGACGTGTAGAGGA
>JAQQZR010000011.1:21051533-21062553 GCA_030068235.1 Notoglanidium macrostoma
CCTCTCGCCCCGCTCCCTCTCTCACCCCTCCCTCTCTCCCCCCTCCCTCTCCCTCTCTCCCCCCTCCCTCTCTCTTTCTCTCTCTCTCTCTCTCTCGCTCACTGTGTTACCCCTTTTCCCCCAACAGGGAACAGTTTCTGTTCTGGTTCGTGCACAATATTTTGTCCTGTTCGGAGCATCTTGACCAAAAATAAATTGGTTTCGGAACCTGAAAAGCAGGTTCCCAGCTGGAACCAATAGATGATATCATCAGTGGGCGTGTCATTAGTTTGGAGAGGAAGTGGAGCGCATCAGTGGAAAAGGATAAATCAGATAGATATCTGCAGTAACAGACTAAACGCTCGCAGGTCATCAGTCGATCCTCCGTCTTGCCGTTTACTTCGGTTTACTTCCGGATGACGATGCCGCGTCCTTGACTACGACGGTTCCACTCAAAGCTGGTGGAAACACGGGCTGGTTCTGAGCCGGTGCCTAATCTCCATTTGGTTCTTCAGGTTTTGACCGCCAAAGAACCGGCTCTTGGTCAGGAAAAACGTGGTTCAAGAGCGGCACGAACACTTTGCTGGTTTCGAACCAAGAACCGCTTACGTCAGAGGGGCTGGGGGCGGGATTATGACAAACTAAAACTTTATGGCTGCCGCTTTTAGAAAACAGAGCTAGCATAGCGTCTCGTCTGCTTAATTTGCAGACGAGACGTGAAATCGAAGCAGCAGCAGAGAAAGGGGTAACGTATAAAGTGATGTAATGACGTGGCTCTGGGGTGGCTCTCTAGCCCGTGGAAAAGCAAACTGGTTCACAAGTTGAACCAACTCTGCACTGGTACGAGCACCTAGCCTGGGTTGGTGGAGAGGGTGTGTGTGTGTGTGTGTGTGTGTGTGTGTGTGTGTGTGTCTAGTTTTGTGTGTCCCTGTGTGTCTAGTTTTGTGTGTGTGTGTCCCTGTGTGTGTGTAGTTTTGTGTGTCCCTGTGTGTGTGTAGTTTTGTGTGTCCCTGTGTGTGTGTGTGGTTTTGTGTGTGTGTGTGTGTGTGTGTAGTTTTGTGTGTGTGTGTGTGTGTGTAGTTTTGTGTGTCCCTGTGTGTGTGTGTGTAGTTTTGTGTGTCCCTGTGTGTGTGTGTGTGTAGTTTTGTGGGTCCCTGTGTGTGTAGTTTTGTGTGTCCCTGTGTGTGTGTGTTTAGTTTTGTGTGTCCCTGTGTGTGTGTGTGTGTGTAGTTTTGTGGGTCCCTGTGTGTGTAGTTTTGTGTGTCTCTGTGTGTTTGAAGTAAAGCCTAAATGTCATGTGGCTCAAGTGGTTCAGTTGCCTGTGACACACGTGCTCATAGATGGCTATCTCCCTCCATCACACACACACACACACACACACACACACAAAGTGTCTCTATCTCTCCCCTCCTCCCTCTTCCTCTCTTTTGCTCTGGTCATGTTCCTCATTGTAACGTCTCTCTCTTGCAGACGCTGTCAAATGAGGTTCAGCGTGTGGAGGAGATTCTCAGAGTGAGTACAGAACAACACGTTTCCCTTCCTGCTGTTCTTTTCACCTGTACCCTCTCCCTCCCTCCCTCGCTCCCTCCCTCCCTCTTTCCCTCCCTCCCTCCCTCGCTCTCTCCCTCCCTCCCTCGCGCTCTCTCTCTCTCTCTCCCTCCCTCTCTCTCTCTGTCCATATCACCCTCTCTCTCCCTCACTCTTTCCCTCCCACTCTCTCCTTCCCTCTCTCTCTCCCTCTCCCTCCTTTAATCCCTCTGTCCGTCTCACTTCACTTCATCCTGGGTCACAGAGTTTTGTGAAGTTGTGTGGAAGGTTTCTTCCTAGAAGTGTGTGTGTGTGTGTGTGTGTGTGTGTGAACATGTTGGTGTTCTGTGCCTAAAACCCTTTATCTAGTCTCATTTCTGTTAATGTTTGCAAATTGTTAAGAACGTCTGTAACTGTTTCACAGTTTCCCTGCGAGAGACGTCCTGTAAGTAGCCTTTATACAGTAGCCTTTGTTTGCCTTTCACGATCAGTCTGCTCTAATGCCCCCCCCCCCCTCTCTCTCTCTCTCTGCCTGTCTCTCACACACAGGAAATGACCCCCTCATGGCCTCCTCTGTTAACGGCCATTCAAACTCCAAGTACAGCAGAGCCATCCAAGTTCTCCTTTCCTAACAAGGTGAGTCTCTCTCACACACACACACACACACGCGCGCGCACGCGCGCACGCATTTACATCCAGGAACGCAACATGTGCAAGAGGGATGTCCGAAGCTGAGATTAATGTTTAATTTAACATTAAGGTGAAATTTTTCCAGCTGTGAAATAAAATCGCAAACATATTTACAAGTAAGAAATTAAACATCGCATCTTTTCACGTTTATTTCAGCAGCCACGATAAACAGAGTCCCGGCACATTCCTAACGCATGCAAGATGCATACAAGTAACATGCATACAACGTAAACAGGTTTACGTTTTTCAGAATTTCACATTTGTACATCATTTCGAAAACTTTATTTTCTGCAAATGCAGTTTGAACCTGATGCCAGAACTCAGAGGGGGGAAAAGCAAACTACATTTTAACCAATATTTTGTACAAAGTACCGTAATTTCTAGACTATAATGTGTATTAACTCATCTCATCTTCTCTTACTTGCTTTGTGTTGTACAAACCACGCTAAATTGGTAGCTAGTGACTAGCTTTTCACCACAAATTTGAATTGAATTAAAAAAAATGGTGTTTAGACACAAACAATTTTTAAGTCAACATGGCGACAATTACTAACATCTGGAGCAGAAAAGCACAGATAATATTTCGTAACGGGACAAGTTAACCGTCCAACCTTCCATTACTTTCACTGAAGTTTGTCGCATCTCTCCACTTAAACTCCGCCTACCTTTTTTCGTATTGCCGTCTCGCCCCGCCTACGCCGACTTTACTTCACCAGCAGCCGCTTTCTTACTTTAACAGCTAATTTGAACAAGTCTTCTGATACAAATATAACAATCACAATAGTTACAGTCAGATTTTGGTCAGTATGTAATTGTTTTTCATCTAGGAATATTTGAAAAGTTTGTATGCCTCACGGTTTCAACGTGCCGTAGCTCCTTTATAAGAACGTTTTATATCATTACTTTAATAAGCATATTTATTACTCTGTAAATGCTCAACAAAAGTAAATCTTTCAGCGACTTTGGTCATCAGGTACAGTATGCTAGCTCTAGCTAGCTCGTAATACGTATATTATGCTTACAGGATAAAACATTTTATAGCAAAAAAAGTGTTAGCATGTGTACGCTAATCAGAGAAGACACATCTGGAGTTTGTCTAACAGAGCCTGAACACAGCTGTCGATTTTGTCCGTCGGTCTTGGAAGATTTACACACATACATAACGCTAAAGAACAAATTAGCTTCCAGAGGTCTTACTGTGTAGTTTCTAATGTTTTTCATTCTGTATTTTTACATTATTTAATGTTAACACGTAAATATGCTAGCGTGAGTTAACACTTAAAAATATGCATATGTGTAAAAAAAAAAAAAAAATTTAGAAAGCGTATGAGCCTGCAATGATTTCCTTTATACTTTTATATTAACTAGAAGCCCCGCCCACTTTCCCCATATTACGTTAATCATGTGCACTAGCTTTCTGTCACGGTAAACGGAGAATGTTTTGAGTTTCGTGGCAGTAAAAGAAAATTTTCCAAACAAACACTTTTTGTTTTTGACAAAAGAAAAACAAAGGATACATTTTTTTGACACGCAAAAGAACAATCTAATGCTACAGATCATTGTAACGGTAGCTTCATGCTACCGTACAGAAAGTGTTTAGAAACAACTAGAATATGTTCATTCACCCTAGCAGTGATCTTATTTAAGAAGCGCAGTCAGACGATCAGACAGAGAATCGTGTGTGTCACGCAGGAAGAGTTTAGATGTAAACGTGTGCCATATTAGAAACGTGTGCTGCTTACGTAGGATTCATTATAATGGAGTTTAACTTGTTTCTGCAGGAGTCCAGTGTTCATCGTGGATACCAGCACACTCAAAGTGAGTGTGTGTGTGTGTGTGTGTGTGTGTGTGTGTGTGTGTGTGTGCCCTTGTGAGGACCAATTTGTGAGATTTCACTATACTTGTGAGGACCATTTTGGATGGTCCTCACAGCAGTTTTAAGGGTTTTGCAAACAAAGATAAGAAAAAATAAAAGAACCAAAAAGTTTCCTTTTCATTCCTGAGGTTAAGGTTCAGTTTAGCCGCAGGTGTAGTGTTAATTAGCTCCATAAATCATTATATCAGTGGACGGTCCTCACAAAGATCGTAAAACCTGTGTGTGTGTGTATGTGTGCATAAGGATGCCACATGCTAATCACGTGAATTGTTGTGTGGTAACAGAATGTACATACGAAAAAGGAGGGAAGCACATAATTATGGAATAAAGCTAAGTTTATTTAAAAATACTATAAAATCTAAAAAAATAAAATAAATTTTAAAAAAGTAGTAAAGTGATTTAAAGAATTGAGGAAAAAACTGAGTTCATCCTTTTTTTTTTTATTAAATGCCAAGTTAATTTTGTTTTAATGGTGCACTGAGCTCGAGTGTGTAACACAGTGTCGAGGCAGAGTAACAGAGTTTTTTGGAACGCAGACATTTCACAATTTTCTCTTTACCTGTCACCTGTTCACTCTTCTCTCCTTCTTTCTGGCTCCAGAGCACAGTGAGTCACCACCGAAAGCTCCGCTGTCGCTCGTTCATCAGCACCCAGTGTGAGTCTCATTAACCTTCCCCGACTGTGCGTCTGCTGTCACACCTCCCGTACACACACGAGACAAAATTAATCAACACAAAGCGTGTTAAAGTGATAATGTCGTACAGCAAAACACCACAAATGTTATAAATTTGAAAAAATGTCTGATCAGAATTGTGTCTGATCTGACTGATCCGTTTGTCTGGTCTGCCGTTAGTGTGTGTGAAGATGGTGGCGCCGCCGTGTCGGCGCCGGTCGGTGGAGAGGAGTCCGGGAGCTCCAGTGAGTCGGAGAGCAGCTCCGAGTCGGAATCCGACAGCGAGAGCAGCGACAGCGGCACGGACAAGACGCCACCTGCTCCCAGGACTGACACACCACCAGCGAAGGTACAGGAACACAGAATGTGTCTGTCTGGAACAGAACATTATTAGAAAGGACACACACACACACACACACACACACACACACACACACACAGTGTTCCAGAATCAGCAGAAATTCATCACTAGATGCAAGTATAGACATGATTTCATTACACACACACACACACACACACACACACACACACAGACTATCTTCTGGATAATCTGATAACTTTTTTTTGTCCAATTTTTTTAAATGGCTTTGCGACAGTATTTTCGTTAATGAATCGCTTTGAGGCGTGAGCACGATTACAAGAAGTAGCAAGAACCGCCATGAGAAACGGTCAACAGGTAACCGAGAGGAACTCAAATTAGTTTCCTGTCACGCGCAGCAGATCTCTGAATCCGGTTTATCATTCCTCTGTTTGTGGGAGAAGAAGAGCAAAATGCTCCACCGTAAACACAGTAACGGGGATTCCGTAAGGGATGATTTGCCGTGTTGGACCCTGTCGGTTGTCAGGAACAGCAAACGAAAACAAACAGCTCTTAACACTCACGCACGTACACACACTTGGAGTGTTATCTGTGTGTATTCTTGTCAATACAATAACAGAATGAAAGACATAATTCAGATTGTTTTCGTTGCCTACAGTAGGAAGTCGCTGAATGGGCTCGGTGGTTGCGCTTCGTGCCCACGTCCAGTCCTACCATCCAGCGCAGATTCTCCAGTTCACTAAAGGTCATCCGTGGCAGAAAAATGCCTCGACCACATTCTTGTTTTATACAGCCACAAAAACCTCGACCCTATAAAAAATAATCTGTGGATTTTAGATGGCCGACAGGCTGCTCGGTGTCAACTCCTGAAATGATTTTGACCTCCTGAAGACGCCGAGAATTTAATGTTACAAAGTGCTGACACTGTAGACTCCTTTCAAAAATGTTAAACATTTCGCACGTTTTATGCGTTTATCTGGAGCGTCCCCTCTGTGAATGAGCTGTTACTATAGTAACGGTAACGTATTAGAAGGAGCGCATTACTATAAAGCTGTGATTCGCAGCTGCACTGCTGTCAGACCTGCTGTTATTGAAAAGTAATCAACACCTTCTGACCAATCAGGATCCAGAATGTAACAGTTTTGTGGTGTAAATGCCACATGTAAAGTGAAGAAACTTTAAAATGTAACTGGGGTCCTTTGCTTAATTCTTCTTTAACTCCCAAGCTGGAGAGAGGGAGAGGGAGAGAGAGAGAGAGAGAGAGAGAGGGAGGAATAAGAATTCAGAAAGAAAGGAAATGAATAATTGAAGTTTAAACCGCAAAGCAAAAAGTCGTCCGCTGGCATAAATTTCCAGAAATTTCTGCGGCGTTATTTCAGCGGTAACTTTTTTGCATGCTATCCACTTTAAATTGTGATGTCCCGTATGTTTCATGTGTTTTATTATGTCTGTCTGCCTTTGTCACTGTGTATGTATATGTGTGTATATATGTATATATGTGTGTATATATACATGTATGTGGTATATATGTGTGTATTTATCTGTGTGTGTGTGTGTTTGTGTGCACACCCCAGGCCGAGGTGCTGAAAGACAACAACTGGCTGTTGATCAGTTGGATCAAGGAGAGCCAGCAAAGCTTGAACCCTCAGAACCACGCCGACGCTGCGTCAAAACCCAACCCCAAACCTGCGACCAGCACCACATCACAATCGCAGACTCGCGCCGAGCAGGACTCCAAACCTAAAACTAAGAAACACTACAACTCCCGTACTCCTCCCGCTCAGCCCGAGTGCAGCGACGCCACCCCTGAGCCCAAACCTGCCCCTGCGACCCAACACGCCAGCCACAAACCTGCTTCTAACGCCAGTACGGACACAGGAACCAGAAAAACAGTAGGTGATACCCACCTGAGCAAGAACACCAAAGCCCAGAGCAGCCTGCATGTAGAAAGCGTGGAGGTGACTCCCCGCAACAAAGACGCCACGTTCACCGAAAGGCCAAAGGTCAAGACGAAAACTAGCCACGTGAAGAAATCCGAGAGCAGAAAGTCATCCAAACGTTCATCTTTGGAAAAAAAGGATGTGAAAGGAGCGGCTGCCAAGACTACCACGACGGTGGTGGAGGACAAAAAGGAGGCGGAGCCTGTTCGCCCGGCCTCCCTGCCACGCAAAAACAGCAGAACTGTAACTCTTGCACCTTCCAAGAGCTCCAAAAAGAGCCGGGCTCGCTCGCCGACGACGGACAGGAAGTCCAAATCCACGGCATCCAAATCGACCGTCGACATTCCGCTCGCACTGGTGGTGAAGATCCAGCTCAGTCAGCTGTCCAGAGTACCTCAAGTACCCAAAGCGACCAAGACGGGAACCGGTGCTCATGTAGAGTCCCCTTTAAAGAAACCGAGCCAGGAGAAGGAACCTAGTAAAGCAGGCAAGAAGAGAACTGTGAGTTTCTCTTTACGTGTTGCTTTTTCCTGGCATGTTAGCGGCTGTGAACTCTGTTAGATGCTAATTAACCGGATGTTTTGTGTAGTGGGTTTATGGTAACAGATTGTTGGCCATCAAATTTACAAAATAGAACGTGCCATTGAACTTTCCGCAACTCGTGCTAACTACCTATACCAGCATTCAGTTCAGTACTTCCTGTTGAGCTCACGGCAGACGCCATCGCAGCAAGTGTTCTTTCCTCAAAGTTGGCATTACGACATCGCTACGTTTCCAAGAGTTAATATGTAAATTCTAAACTGGAGAGGACCGAATACTGAGCCTTGAGGGACTCCCCATGATAAAGAACATAACCAGCGACTGACAGTTCACCTCGTAATGAGGATTTGGAGGATTGACTAATCCAATAATCTGAGAAGCATAGCTAGGTGTTTGTGAATTTACTAAAAGAATAGCTACAGGGAAAACCACAGTCTACCATTATACATGATCAAAGTTATTATTATTTGCGAGCTTCTTCTCCAGATTAAATAGGGAGTCAATAAATCTTCAGGATATTACGTACAGATTTGAATAGTAAGTGTAATATTTAAGTTAGAGCTGGAACATTGTGACTTTTTGTCTTTTTTGGTATCTCACTACTAAAAGTGAGCGTGAGTGTCAGCTGATAGTAGCCGGTTTCCGTTGCAGTTTAAAAAATAGAAGCAATATCTTTTTTTAAAGAATTGACAAAACATTAGTGAATAGTCAAAAAAAAAAAATACAGCTGAAAAACTAGAGCTTTTTTCTTTTTTTCTGTTAAGCTCATTCAGTTAGATCGTAAATATAATGATGCGTAAAGTATAAATATGATATTTATCAGTTCTTACAACACATATATCAAGTCCCTTTACATGTAAACATTTCTAATGTAAGAAAAAAAAACAATTCAGGTCGGGTTCCACTTGCTACAGAATCAGATCTATCCCACCGTTGTGATATCGGACCCACTGTGTCGAAGTGTGTGTGTGTGTGCGTGTGCATATCAACACACGGCTGCAGTAAAATAAGAATAGTACCAGTCCTCGAGTCAGAAGCAGTGAGTAAATCATTAATAACGTTAACCTGCGGGGTTCCACGGAAACATCGCAGATCGGAAAGATATGTTTACAGAAATCCGACTGCAGGAAGATCGTTATATTGAAATATATTGTGTAAGTTATGATTAAGCATATGACAACACTTCTCTGTGACTAACACACGCACTGTCTCTCTCTCTCAGACACACACACACACACACACACGTTCTCTTCTATTGACTCATGGAAAGTCCAGAGGATTTATTTATCGACAGACGCTTATTTAAAGAGAAACTTTTCTAAGGTTGTGTTTGTTGAATTAGTTGAAATTCATCAACAATTTCACATCATCTGATTATATAACAGAAGGAACATGGGATTGAGGCAGTGTCGGAATACTATATGTCCAAAAGTATGTGCGCCCCTGACCATCACACCCATATGTCCTTGCTGAACATCCCATACTCGATCAGTTCTTGTCTTTGTTCTGTATTAATCTCATCTCTTCTGAGGATTTCCACTGGCTGTGGGGATTTGTGTTCATTCAGCTAGAAGCGCATTAGTGAGGTCAGGCGCTGATGTTGGGATGTCGAGGAGGCTCCAGTACATCTCTGAGGTGTCGAGGTCGAGGTCTGGGCTCTGCTCAGGACACTCGATACACTTCCAAGCGTAGCACGCCGTGTCGTCATGGAGCTAGCGTAGTGCACGGGGCACTGTCGGGCTGCAATTTCCGGGCGGTTTTTGAGAAAGAACGGCATATGAATGTAAAGGTCAGGGGTGCACATACTTTTGACTGTGTAGTGTATTTTCCGAATGAATGCTACAAAATTCTTTGTGGGAGCTCAAAATGTTGCTTCTTCGCAGTGTATTGTGATAAACCCCCTGCAGTAGGGCAGGGCGACGTGAGCGTACATGACTATCGTGGTACACACGTTTCCGAAGGTAACGTTACTGAAAATGCTTTTTTTTCTGTTGTAAAATGTTTTTAAATCTATGCTTAAAAAATATAGACGCTTTTTTTTTGGTAAGTCAGCACTTGTGTTTAGCTGGAGCGTCGTAATCAGTCCTGTATATCGTGATGCGTATCGTGTAGAAGGATCGTGGTATGATATTCTGGTCAAATCGCCCTGCCCTGCCCTGCCTGTTATGAGGTAGAGTGTAAAAAAGGGTCAATGAGCGGCCCAGATTTGAAGATGACTGTGTGTGTGTGTGTGTGTGATTTATTTTTGTTCTCAGGCTGATCACAGTGAGCTCTCTGTGCCAAAAAAGAAGCCAAAACTGGAAAAGGACAAAGAGGGGAAAGCGTCGTCTTCGTCTCAGCACAGCTCCAGCAAAACAGAGTGAGTCTCACACACACACACGCACATTCGCCAGACAGTTTTATAGATCTTTTTTTTTCTCCTTTTATGCTAATGCGGCTAATAATAAACGTTTTAGTTACTATTATCACCAGGATATTCTGTAGTAGTGACGCACGTGACTCTTTAGCATGATGCTGGTGACGTCACAGTACCACTAGCTTGTTGGATTTAAAAAAAAAAAAAAAAAAGAAACCAACTACACTGGAATATTATGGCTATGAAGTCCTGTTTGTTAGTAACCTCTGATCATCTATAAACGTGTGCTGTGTTAATGTATAGACGAGTAACTGCAGGTTTTACAGCTTTCATACGTCGTACCAGCAGTAGGAAGTATTAAAGTAAATAATTTGCGAAAATCTGTGAAAAACTGACCAGAACTATGTTTACTGTGTTTAAAATAAAATTACCGACTTTATAAAATAGTCAGAGGATTGAAGGAAAAAATCTGCAAAACTTCCAGGTTTTTTTATTTTTGTTTTGTTTAGGTTTTTTTTGTAATTTTTGTTTTTGTGGGGGTTGTTTTATTTTTTGTTTGTTCGTTTTGGTGACCGGCATGTAATTGTTTTTTGGGTGTTTTTGTTTGCTTTCTAACAGTGTAGCTGTTTAGTGTGTCATTTGTGGCGCATTTTTCTTCGTTCGTCGCTGTTTTGGTTCTTGTTAACTTTTGCCGCGTATTTTTTTTATTCTCGTAGTAAATGTTTTTGTGTTTTTATGGTGTGGTTCTGTAATTCTTCTAATGAGTTTGTTTAATTATTAATTGTATTTAATTTACTTATAATCTTTTGTTGTTTTAGCATAAACTTTTATCTTATTTATAATCTGTTTGGCTGTTCATTAATGTATAATTCTTGCTGTGACTTTATTTATTCTTTTATCAATTCATTTTGAAGTCTTCCAAACAGTACAGTTTATCCAAGTGTTCATTCCCGTGTGATGTATATTTTTGATGATTTTCCTGAAATTCTGTGGGTTTTTAACATTGATAACTGGAGCGTGTGTGACGGTTACGGGCCGGACCTGAACGGAAAGTCCCTGATCTTCCAGCAGTACTGAAACTCTAAACTCCAACGAATACCGCAGTCCTGACCAGGTTCTC